>PVLC010016448.1:0-35392 GCA_004027655.1 Graphiurus murinus | reverse complement strand
ATGTAAGTCTTACAAAGTTGTACAATAGAAAATCTCCATAGAAAAGATGATCTCAATTGGAACTGAACAGAATGGAGTCCCAAAGTCACAATTACTGCATTTTAAGCTTAAACTAATAATATCTATGTTTTTGTTTCTAAAACTCATGTCCTCAAGATGTTTTTTTATAGTTTGGATGGTTTGGATCTTAAGTGTTACCCCAAATCTCATGTGCTGAAGTCTTGGCTTTAGAAGACAACAGTGTTCAGCAGTGGGCCCTGAGAGGTATTTGGATCATGCAGGGTGAATCCCATGAATGGATTAATCCATTCATGTCCTAAGGAGCTAGAAACTTTAGGTGGTAGCACATAGTTGGAGGAAGTTGATCACTGGGGTCATGCCTTTGAAGGGTATATTTTGTATCCTGCCTAGTCTCTCTCGCTCTGTCTCCTGGCTGCTATGAGGTGGGCAGTTCTGCTCTGACACTTGCTCCCAACCATGATGATCTGCTTCATCTCAGTCCCAGAAATAATGGAGCTAAATGACTATGGACTGAAACTTCTGAAACTATAAATCATAATCAATCTTTCCTCCTTTGAATTTGACTTTCTCAAATATTTTATCACATAAATGGAAAGCTGGTTAATGTAATATTCAGTGAAAAATAATTTTTGTGTGTAACAATGTATGTGTCTATATTTGTGCATCTCTGAAAATATAAGAAAACTACTCAATGATTCATATTTGTAATTAACATGAGTTAGTATATTAATTACTTTAAAGATAAAATATAAACAAAGACTCTCAACAAATATCTGTAGTATGAACAGATGGATTGGAAGAGTAGATACGGAAAATATTTGAAAGTGAAGTATGCTAAACATAGGGAGAGAAACAATGTTTCCTAAGGGAGGTTAAAGATTCCCATATCCCAAAGCCAGTGGGAAGATAGCTGCAAATAGTAACCTCTGAGTGAGGTATCCATCAGGCATTCTTGGATAATTGCAATAATTCTTACACAAGTCTTGAATAGTTTAACACGTAGTTATTCCTGGCATTCTGGCAATGTTGCATGGATCACATCAATCTCTGAATTATATAAAGCACTATGTTGTTAAGATATGATCCAAGGTACGCACAAAGGTAGGTATTTTACATGCATCATTCTCAGTCTCTCCATTGATAACAGTGTGGTCCAGATATACTTCTAAACTAGTGCATTCACTCACTCAAGACTTCCAATTATTCCTTTTATCCTGAGCCAAGTCTTTGGATTCACTGACATGTGGGTAGTATAAATGTGGCTAAAATGCTCACAGGTAATGTTAATGTGAATTTCAATTTTCCATTCTTAGTTGATTAGTGTTAAACCCATTTGTTGATTTTTTTAAATTTTGAGTCCATTTTTTTAATATAATATCTTTTTGGATTAAATTTTCCTGGTTGCCATGTAGAATGTACAAATACTACTTCTATGAAACTAGTTTAAAGACTGGGAACCTAGCTCTCATTCAGCAAGTCCTAGAGATGCCTCTGTGTGACCTGAGTGCTGAGGAGAATTAGCTCAGTTTTGTCAGCAAAGAAGTGATCCAACATGCTTTTTCCAATACCGTGGCAAAGGGTTCAAGTGTTTTGCTTGCATTCCAAGTTTGAGAAGTACTGCTTTGGGAATGACACAATCAAGAAATTGCAATTTCAGTTTATGGTTGCTTGTTCATTGGTGTAAACAATAGAAACAAATAAAGAAAAACTTAATTGTGCACTTTTGTCCCAGTTCATTGGAAGGTCTTCATTAATAAAAGTTTTTCCATGTATAATATGAAGCAGTAATGTATATCCCCATGTTTTATGTGGAAATTAAGAAGATGACCCATAAAATATACATGTCTGCTACTGTTCCAAGCACATAGCTGATGTTTGTTGAACATGCTTCTGAGATCTTTAAAGCCAATGTAAAGAGTCTGATGATTTCTGATACCAAATCAAAAAGGATTTGATCAAAATAGCTTGTTGTACATGTCTATTGCTCTCAATCCATGTGAATAAATATTAAATAGCTACTGGTAGTAACAGATAATGGCAAAATGAACTTGTTTATGAAAATTTGTCACTACAGACAGATACTAAACAATTGCAAGGCCTTATAATATTTGATAATTACAGCAACATGGGCAGGTGAAATTTTATTATGATTTCTATTTGCAAATGAGCAAATAAGATTTTAGTGAGTGAATGGATGCTCCAGGTTCTTAAGGCAGTAAGCAGAAGGGCTAGGATTTGAATCTCTGTTATCTGACTGAAAATGTCATGATCACACTCAGTAAGGACCGTGAGACAGGCAAGCAGTACTACAACAGGGGTACCAGCCAAGAATGAATGGCTTTTTAGGGAACAAGAGGCAAAATATCAGAACTACCTAGGAAAAATAAAACTTTTCAAGATTAAAATGTCAAGATGATGTTTGTTGAGAGAAAAATAGCTTGGAATTTCAAAGCGTCGTTTACAGAACATCAAATGAAAAGGATTCTCACTTATTTTCTATCTCATTGGAAAAAAAAAGTTATTATATAATGTTCTCACAGGCAACATCCATTACAGGTAATTTTACATTATCTTCTGCATCCTAGACCTTAAAAGACTCTTTTAAAACTTCTGTCAGTGACTAAAATAGCCTTTGTGGCCTCTGTATCTCTGACTTTAATGACTTGTATCTTCCATGAAATAAACTTGGAAGTCCCAAATTTATAAATTTAGGATGTCTAAGAACATGTCTATTTGGTTTATCTATCTATCTATCTATCTATCTATCTATCTATCTATCTATCTATCTATTGTCTATCATCTATCTACCTATCTCTATCATAGATGTATCATATATCTATCTATCTATCATCTATATATCTATCATATATCTATCTTATTTATTTGTCATCTATCTTGCTATCATTCTACTGTATATGAGTGATGCCAATTACTTATTAGAAAGACTATCTTGACTTTGGTAGCTGGCAACTATGGCTTCAAATTCTGACTCCAATACTAGTTAACCATGTGAACTTTGACAGATGTATTAGTTATCTGTCACTGTATAACAAATTGCCAAATACTTAATGGTTTAAACACTATACATTATCTCAGTTTTTATTTTTATTTCCTCTTCTTTTCTTTATTTTTTATTTTTGCCATGTGTATGTGCATGTCCGTGTGCGTGCGCGCACGCGCCAAGAGGAGTCCAAGCACACCCTACCTGGATCCGCTATTGTTTAGGATTGGAAAAGGTAGCTAGCAAGTTGTCAGGTGGGTTGAGGATTCATTATAAGGTCCACATACTCTTCCAGGCCCAAGAGACTGTTGGAAACATCTATGTCCTTACTGTTGTCCAACTCACAGGTGCTTGCATCGTCAAGTCCCATAGGAGAATCTCTCTGACCTGACCTTAGCGAAGACTTCACTTTAGCCCTATTTCTCAAGCTCAATATTCCAGATGGAAATATTATGAAGGAAAACTAGATTTGATTATGAAGCAGGCTTGGATCCTGAGGGAGACAGGATTTCACAAGCCTATCAATTAAAGGTGTTCTACATTTTTTTTTTCTGTCAGGTGGACACAGAAAATCATCCTGAGGATAGATCTTTTTGTTTAAGAAAGAGTAATTTTGAATGAAACTATTTGTTTTGTAAGCTTAAGATCCTATTTCCTGAGGAATCATTTTTAAATTTTTTGTTCTGATGCAAAAGGCGTTTTTTTTTTTTTTTTTTTTTTTTTTTTTTTTTTTTTTTTTTTTTTTTTTTTTTTTTTTTTTTTTTTTTTTTTTTTTTTTTTTTTTTTTTTTTTTTGGAGCTTTTGAAGCTCAGTGTTATAATCTCTCTGGTAGGTGGAAATAATTCTATCTTAAATCTGCTGGCTGTAAATGTGCCAGGGTCTCCCAAGAAGAACAGTTTATAAAGGCAAGGGGAGTGTGTGGGATGATGCCTTTAGTTTCACATGACATATGCAGCAAGAGAGAGAGTTGGATCTACCCCTGCCTGTTGCTGAGTCTTCCCCTTGGCTTGTTCAGACACTCTCACTAGAAGGCCATATTTCAGAGCAATGCTGGGCATGAAAATATAAACCTGAGTGTTCTTACTTTAGATGTGAATGGAACAAGACTTCCAGCCAATCCAAGGAGTAGAATCATCTGTCACTATTGTACTGTGCTCTCTGAAGGGATATGGTTTAGCAAGGGCTTTATGAAGGAATGACAATAAAAGACACAGCACTACTTTAAAATATGACCTCTGTGATAGTAAAAGATGCAAAGACAACTAAAATTGGTGTCTGCTTTTGGATAACTAAGGTTCTTCAAGTAGATCTTTGCTTAGTATTTGGAAACACACCAGGCTTTGGGCTAACTAAAATGCTAGTAGTATTTGGTCATTTGTGGCTCTGAGAAGGAGAAACTGAATTTTCTACTAGTTTGGGCAGGTTGTAGCTCAAATGATTAATTTGAATTAAAAAGCTGATGGGAAAGGAAAAGCCAGATGTAGCTATAAAAGTACTACAAGGTCTTATTTCAATCAATACCACCATTCAGCCATTTAACAATCATTTAACAAACATTTTTTTATAACTCCTATGTGCCTGCCACTTACTATTATGCATCAGAAGGTCAGAAAACTTCCTCGCAACACCACCAGACTATATGAGAAAGCAAGAAACCCGTATTTATTTCAGAGTCACCTTGCAACTAATAATGAACAGAAAGTAGAAATCCGTTCTCGGTGCAAACCAAGCAGTCACCCATGATTATTTTTTCACATCCAATTTTTAGTGACTATCAACTTTCTTTGTACCAGTTTGTGCTTTCACAAGGCAAAATTTGTGCATTAAAAATACACAATGAACTATGTGCATACATGTTGTACAATATTGAACATCACTCTGATATATAATTAAAATGCGCTAATAAAAATATATTTAAAAAATGCCCAACTGAGAGAAATGTGATTTGAAAAGTACAAAAGAAGGCAAATAGAAATATGAGGTGTAGAATGTGACAGCAAGAGAGACTATGATGGGGTTTATTTGAATTGTATTGTACTTTCAAAAGCTGAGTTATTGATAGGTTTAGAGGTATCTCTGGCTTCTTAAATTATATAGGTCCTGCTCCTCAACCAAGGGTATTTAAGGTATCCTATAAACAAAAGGTTTTTATTTATAAATTGGTATACAATAAGATATTTCAATCTCAACCTGAAACACATATCTAATCTACCCATACATTTTAAATGCACCAGGTAGCATGTTGATCACTGAACTTTCCTTGATGTAGGCTTCCTCGGTTATAATTGAGATGCTATTCATGGATCTGTCAATGATTTCCCAGATTCAACATTGTGCTTGAAACCCCAAAAGTTAATGCAAAATATGCAATCCCTTCCTAGGAATGTTACTGACAAACACATATTTCCTAAAGACTTAGAAACATTGGGATTTGATATCAAGAGACTAGAAAGTAAGGTCAGAACACAGATAAAAACCTAAAGAAATTTAGTTGATAGAAAACCTACTAGGTAAGAATCAGCAATTTCCTTTGCTTTTTGTTTGTTTATTTCAAGAAAATATTAAAGTAAATTAAGTTTTACTTAATTTAAAATAAGGCTACTGGGGTCAATAACTTCGAGGTTTTATTTTTCCATTTTTAATATGCTTTTATTATTAAATGAGAAGTATATCATTAGTCGCTGATTACCTGTCACTGAACAATATGGCCTCTAATAAATGTTTTCAAGGAGGGGAATCTTTTCTGATCCACTGGAATACAGAGAATCCTCATTATCATGATTCTGTGTTTGTGAATTCGTCTGCTTGCTGAAATTTATTAGTAACCCCAAGATCGATACTTAGGGCACTATAGAGGTCACTGCAGATAAATTCTGACAACATAAAGCAAAGAAAAAATTGAGTTGCCTAATGTATGTTCCCAGATGAGGTGGAACAAGGTGATGGTTTTCCTTCTTGTTTCAACTCTCATGCTGCAAATAAGGGTCCTTTTTGTGGTATTTTTCGTGCAAGTCCTTTGCATTATTGTACATTATGTTTGTGACTGGTTGTTTAAAAATGGCTTCTAAATGTAGTGCAGAAGTGCTATCTAATATTTCTAGGTGCAAGAAATCTGTGTCTATGGAAGATAATGCTATTGATTGTGATTTCGGTGTTAAGAATACATGTACACACACGTGTGTGTGTGTGTGTGTGTGTGTGTGTGTGTGTGTATTTAGAATAAGGTGTAAATAGAAATCCATATGTAAAACAATATTAAGTATTGACTAATGAAACATTGTGAGCAGATGCTTGTAAAAACCAATCCCGGTATCTTTCAAGTATTAGTTAATTCTGTGTCTGTGGCAATTTCATACAGTCTAATATAAATATTGAGAATCAGATTCTAGTAAGAAAAAAACTTAACATCTAGACTACTGTATGTTAATGTGCATGTATTTGTGAAAATACTGTGGAGAGTAGATTTTTTCTTTGTCATAAAATCTCCAGCAGTCTGTTAGTACTCAAAATAAGGAAAATCAGACTCACAAAGTTGTATGACTTCATTCTGCACAGACATTACAGTAGACATTATCTAAAAAGACTTTATGTTAATTGACATACACACAGAAAAGTATTGCTTCTATGACATATTAATGTTTCTGTATTTTACTTACAAATCCTACTAGAAATAATGCAATAATTGATGCTAATATGCCTGTAAAGTGCTTATTCACTCACTCATGTATCTAATAGGTTGCCGACCCCTACTATATGACATACACTGGTCTGCATTAATAAGAAAACACCTCACGGTCTGTGGAATAGTAAATAAGAGATTAAATCCTGGAACCTGAACTCAAGTGCCATTTGGTAATAAGAGAAATAATACAACTGGAGAGATAATATTCTGAATGAGAAAATGGCTTTCAATAATGGCACTCTAGACAATAAACTTATAATCATCTAAAATCGCTGAAATGCCAGCAGGCATTGTTATAAGACACTTTTTAGAGTGGTATTTGTTGATACTCATAGAGTAATATGAAAGTGAAGAGTCACTTTCCAGTAGAAGACATAGATGGAGAGTCACACCTCTAGAATTTACAGTATTTCATAAATTTGTGAAATTGCACTTTGGAAAAGAAATAGCTAAAGCAATAAAAGCATCACGTGAAAAGCTTATGTAGTAAAGGAAAAATCTTACTTTGAAGATTGAACTTAGATCATTTTAAGACATACAGAATCATATTTTTCTTCCATCGATATATCATTTCCAGTAAAAGGAAGTTACCTATTTCACATGGGCAGACAAGCACATGCACAGGGCCTAGAAACAGATTAGATAGGCTAAATTTGGAAACTTTGTTAGTGGATCTGACAATAATAATGGAAATATTATCCAGGTCACCTTTACTTATAATTACCAATAATGCAGTTAGGAGATACTAGTATTTAATACCATATCCACTTGTTAATTAGGAATACAAATTTTGATGTAATAATTTTTCTTAAACAGTTATTTTTAAATTCAGCTTGTATAATATTTAAGTCTCCTTAAATAATAACATTTTTCTTTCTTTTACTAAGATTACATTTTAATCAAGTCTTGATCCTTGACCCCTTCTAGGCACTCAATCAAACTCACTAATGAAACTTCCTTGTTTATTATTGCTATGTCATTGCTGACCAGATCTTTGCCTTAAAGCCAGCCCCCTTCTCTGAACTCTAAGCATATATTTCCAAGAGTTGTGCTGACATTTCCATTGGATGCTTTAAACATCCCTCAAATATGAATGTAATTTTGTCTCTTGGCAAAGGTGCCAAAAACATGTTGAATAAAAGCCTTTTTATCAAATGGTGCTGGGAAAATAGGATATTTATATGTAGAAGAATGAAACTAGATCTCCATCTCTTGCCCTGCACAAAAGTCAATTCAAAATGGATTAAAGACTTAAGTATAAGACCAGAAGTTTTGCAATTGCTAGAAGAAAGCATAAGGAAAACACTTCATCATATAAGATGCCAAGACAATGATTTCCTGAATAGTACTCCTCTAGCTTAGAAAATAATAGCAAGAATTATACAGAAGATAGCACCAAACTAAAAAGCTTCTGCACATGAAAAGAATAATTAACAGAATTAAGAGACGGCCTACAGAATGGGAGGAAACCTTTCAGCTACTCTTCTGAGAGAAGATTAATATGTAAAAATGCAACTCAAAAAAACTCAACACCAAAAAATAATAACAATCCATTCAATAAATGGGCAAATGAACTGGACAAAAATTTCTCAAAGAAATACAAATGGCCAACAATTACATGAAAAAAAATGTGCAACATCTTTAGACATAGCAAACTCAAATCAAAACTACATTGAAATTCCGTCTCATACCAGTCAGAAATGCAATTATTAAAAGTACAAATTCACACACTTACAGCCAATTTATTTTGGACAAAAAGTGCCAAAAACATATGCTGGGGAAGGCAGCCTTTTCAGCAATGGTGTTGGGAAAACTGGTTATCTAGTTGTAGAAAAATGGAATTAAGTCCCATCCATCCACCTTTCATAAATGTCAACTCCAAATGGATAAAAAATCTGGAAATTTGACCAGAGACTTTGCAATTACTAGAAGAGGGAATAGCACCAATACTCCAACATAAAGGCACCAGCAGAAACTTCCTCAGTAAGACCCCTAAAGCATCAGAAATTAAAATAAAAATTAATAAGTAGGAAGGAATTAAGTTTAAAAACTTCCATGAAACAAATGAAACCATCAAGAATCTTAAGAGATAGCTGACAGAATAGAAGAAAATTTTTACAAACTATTCCTCTGATAGAGGGTTAATATTTAGAATTTAAATAACTTAATAAAAACAAAGATGGGCAAGTGAACTAAGAAGACTTTTTACAAAAGACACAGAAATGGCCAATAAATATAAGAAAAATATTCAACATCATTAGCAATTAGAGAGATGCAAATCAAAACTACCTTGAGATTCAACCTAACTCCAGTTAGAATGGAAACCATCAAAAATACCAAGAGTAGTAAATGCTGGCAAGGATGTGGGTAAATAGGAACTCTTATACATTGGTGAGATTAAAGTTAGTGCAACCACTTTGGAAATCACTGTGGAGATGACTTAGAAGACTAGGAATGGGCCGGGCATGGTGGTGCATGCTTGTAATCCCAGTACTTGGAAGGCTGAGACTGAGGATCCAGGTTCGCGGCCAGCCTCAGCTACTTAGTGAGGCACTCCTCAACTTAGTGAGACCCTGTTTCAAAATAAATAATAAAAAATAGGACTGGGGGTGTAACTAGGAGGTAGAAGGCCCCTGGGTTCAATTCCCAGTATCACACACACACACACACACACACACACACACACACACACACAAAAAAAAAAAAAAAAAAAAAAAAAGACTAGGAATGGAGCTACCATGTTACCCAGCTTGCCAATTCTGGATATCATTCCAAAGGGATCAAAGCCAGAATTTTATAGTGATATATGCGTCTATTTTTAGAGCAGCACAGTTTATATTAGTCAAATTATAAAACCAGCCTAGGTGTCCAACAACAGATAAATGGATTATGAATTTATGGGATATACACACAATGGAATTCTAACCAGCCAATAAAGAAGAACAAAATTATGTCATTTGTAGGAAAATGGATAGAATTAGAGAATATTATGCTAAGTAAGACTAGCCAGTCCCAGTTATGAAGGATAATATGTTTTCCCTCATATATGGAAACTAGGAAGAAATTGGGAAACAAAGGGACTTCAGAGAAAAGAGGAGAAAACCCCAGTGAAATGATGAAGGGCATGGAGGAGAGAGACTTGATGAAGCAAATGCTTCAGTTGACAATATGTAAATATACAAAATTTTCAATGCTAATTTAAGTATTGTGTGTAGGAAAGGGGAGAGAATGGGAAGGGAACCAAGGGGAAGCTCACCAAGTGATATGTGCATGTATGTTCTATCACTCTGAACTTCATCATGATGTATAATTATGATGCACCGATACATTTTGTAAAAAAGAGAATATAAGATCAATAGAAGGTAGTAACTTTAAAAACAAAACAAAAAGAATACAAATAACAATAAATGGTGGTGAGAACTTGGGGAAGTCCTCACCACCATTCATTGGTAGTTCACATGGCATGAAGTGAAATAAACCAGAATCAGAAAGACAACTATCATACATATGTTTTCTCTCATGTGCAGAAGCTAAACAAGGATAGGTGACAACATTATGACTATAGAAGAAAGGCCGGTAGGGTCCAGAAAGAGGATCTCAGGAGAGGAGAGAATGAAGGGTAAGGGGAGGCATTGGAGAGTAAAAGTGATCAAATTATGTTATATGCATGTTCAAAAATGCCATAATGAAATCCACTATTCAGTATAATTAACATGCAGCAATAAAAACTATTGGTATATAAAAACAATCTTTAGAATCAAAAAATAATAACCATGTGACCCCAAAAGGCTTGCTTCCAAAAATGGGTTTTATTTTGTTTTTAATGAAAGTACACCCATTTGTCTAACTGCAAAAGGGGATATTCTATTACCGTGATGATTATTTTTATGTTTTATGTGTATTATTTTTTATTATTTTAAATGTTTTAAAATGACAGCTGAACAATTATTATTTTGGTGAGTATTGCAGGCAGTCCAGAAGCATACAGGGACTGTGGGATAAAGGTAAAATGAACAGACACTGGTGGCTTTGATTTGAATGAGCTTCTAATCCCATAGGATCTTTTTATAGCATTCTTATTAAATGTTATTTTTTTTCCTCATGATAAGAGCAGCCTTGAATTTGTGGCCAGACCAGAAACTGAATGTAAATAAGCATAGAGGACCTTGAGGAGGTAAACCATGATGATTTGTCTAGTCCTGCTAAATTTCTCATCAGTGTTTTTTGATATATCACACACAAGTAGACAATCACACTGTAGACTCAGTCTCTAAACTGAGGACATATATATATGAGAACATATATATATATATATATATGAGTTTTAAAATGACAGCTGAACAATTATTATTTTGGTGAGTATTGCAGACAGTCCAGAAGCATACAGGGACTGTGGGATAAAGGTAAAATGCCAGTATATGTCCTTATATATATATATATGTCCTCATATATATATAAGGACATATACTGGTCCTTATAATAAGTAGAACATATTCGATTCTCCTAACAATAGCAAATATGAATTCTATTATAGTAATATGAGTTAAATACATTATATTGTTTTATTGAATGAAAGTAAAGAAATGGATCTCATTATTTATTAAGTCCTGAGTCAGTTTATTTAAAAGTTAATGGCTCAGCCTTTATATTTGGTGTACATAAATTAAACAAGGATTATTCTTTTAAAGAAGTGAGAGAACTCAGCAGGGAATAGATGCATCACTTACAATTTCTAGTTTATGATATTAAGCAATGTTGCTTTTGGAAGAATTTTGTATTATAATATTAAATGTTAACATTCATGTATTGTATTAGTTTTTTTGATTTGGGTTGCATATCAAAATTGTAAAAAAGTTGAGAGGCAGCAAGTTAAATAAGACTGATTAAAACTTACAAAAAAGAAAACTGAACAATTTTCATCTCCCCCCAAGAAATCCACAAGTGTGGAATTAAAAAGAGTGGAATCAAAAGCCTAAAGTGTATTTAATGAAATGTTAATATTTTTTCTTATACTAAAAAGGTACATTGAGAAGAAAGTTATCATTGTTTTACAATGGAAGTAGGACTTATTGGAAAGCACAGAGGGATAAAAAAGGTAAGCCAATTTAAATGACCTTTATTAAAATTCTACTAAAACAAATGAATAAGAGGATTTACCTAGCAGACTATAAAATATAGCAGAAAATAAATCCTAATACCAAATGAATATACTTTCATCAAAGGAAGCTTATAAATATGTAATTATAGAAAAGTATTTATTCTGGATTTTTAAACTAAAAAAAATTGCATTTGTTGGAAATGGTACACATAATATTATGCAGAAATCAAGACACTAATAAAATACATTTCATTGTTTAAATTATCAATATATACTTATATTTGTATATTTGGAATATGCACATTGTCCAAATATTTCTGAAAGTTGAATTATTCCAGAGAATAATTTTTAATCGTACATTTAGATAACTACTAGAAAACTAACATTTAAATTATTCTATGTGATTTTCTCTAATATTTAAAAATAGGTGAGCCAGGTTTGGTGGCGCATGCTTGTTATCCCAGTACTTGGGAGGCTGAGACCACAGAATCGGATTCGCGGCCAGCTTCAGCTACTTAGTGAGGCTCTCCGCAATTTAGTGAGACCTTGTTTCAAAAGAAGAATAAAAAATAGGACTAGGGGTGTAGCTAGAAGGTAGAATACCCCTGGGTTCAATCCCCAGTACTGAAAAAAAAAAAAAAATTAGGTGATATCCGGGTTCACAGCCAGCCTCAGCTACCTAGTGAGGCACTCCGCAACTTAGTGAGACTCGGTTTCAAAATAAAGAATAAAAAATAGGGCTGGGGGTATAGCTCGGAGGTAGAATGCCCCTGAGTTCAATCCCCAGTACCACAAAAAAAAAGAAATAACATTAACTCTCAGACGAATGGTAATGAACCTACCATATGATCCAGCAATACCACTTCTGGGTATCTACCCAAAAGAATGGAAACCAAACTATCAGACAGATGCATGTGTATCTATGTTAATAGCCACACTTCATGATTGCCAAACTATGGAACCAGCCAAGATGTCCATCACAGATAAATGGATTACAAAACTATGGGATATGTACACAAGAGAATTTTACTCAGCCACAAAGAAGAATAAAATCATGTCATTTACAGGGAAATGGATGGAACTGGAAAACATTATGCTAAGTGAGATTAGTCAGTCACAAAAAGTAAAATATCATATGCTCTCCCTAATGTGTGGAAGCTAGGGAGAAAGTGGGACATATGAGGGACTCTAGTCGAAGAAGGAGAAACCTTAGACAAGCAAAGAAGTTAACTTAACTGAAGGTGTTGGGGAGGGGCGGGAGGGAAACACCCTAATGCACATGATATACTTTCACAGTTATATCAAAGTCAGTCACTAAACTGAACTTGAGAAGGAGGGAGGGGGAAGGAGTGGAGCAGGAATAGGAGAAGGGTTAAATGAGAAATGTGTGCATGTATGCCTTTACCAGCTTGTAACTAACAAAGATGCATGATTACAATGCACCAATTGAAAAAAAAAAAAAAAAAGCAATAACATTAACATGGAAACAGTTCTCTTCTTTGTCAGCATACAATTCAGAGCTTTCTTTAGAATAATTTGGCTAACTACAATAATTATGCACAATCTGTGCTTGATTTTCTAGAAATTTTTCTTTAAATACTTTTATAATAAAAATAATTGCCTAATGAAAAAATTCAGGACAGAGATTAATGGTCAAGTAACTGTGAGTAAAGTGGGAATAGTTTACATACATATAGAAATCTTCCAAATTAATATTTATTTCTGAACAATTTTGCTCTTCCCATTTGGGAACTCCTCAAGTAAAAAGACACTTATAATTTATGTGTCTACTTTAATTTTATATTTTATATGTTTTTAACCTAACAGTGATTAATACACAATTGACACTCAACAGCTGCTGAATGATTTGCACCTTTACTCCACTTATGAAATGTTAATATTTTTCTTCATGCTAACAAAGTACATTGAGAAGAAATCTATGATCCTTATGCAATGGAAATAAGTGATTTTTATTTCAACTTGAACTTTAATTCTTACACATCTACTGATGTTTTATTTTCTAAAACATTTCACATTTTTCAGTGAATATAATATGTGGTATTAAATGGTTATCCTGTATTATTAGTGACTTTAGGTGGAATCTGTAGATCTCTACTATCTATTTTGGTAGCTTCTAAGCACATATGGCTCCTTTAAATTTTAATGTAAATTAACTGAAATGAAATAAAAACTGGAAATTCATTTTTCAGTTGTGCCCACCACATTGCCAAGTATTCAATAGATATGTGTAATTAGTACTACCATAGAATCAATGGGGCATTTCCACATCGGAAATATTTCCACAGAAGGTCCCTGCAATAATTTGTGTTATGCACTGAGGACATATGGCCCAATAATAAGTTTTTTTGTTTGTGCATTATAAATAAAAATATATAGTAAATATTTTGACAAGTTGATCATTAATCATTTACTCTGTGGAAATTTAATAGCCAAAGACTATCTAAAAAATGTATACAGAGTATTACCTTAAATAATAACGTCTGAATCAGCTGGGCATGGTGGCGCACGCTTGTAATCCCAGCATTTGGGAGGCTGAGACCGGAGGATCTCGGTTCGAGGCCAGCCTCAGCTACCTAGTGAGGCACTCCGCAACTTGATGAGACCCAGTTTCAAAATAAAGAATAAAAAATAGGGCTGGGGGTATAGCTCGGAGGTAGAATGCCCCTGAGTTCAATCCCCAGTACCGCAAAAAAAATAAATAAATAAATAAATAAATAAATAAATAAATCTTCTGAATCTTAACAGGAATTAGCATTAAATGGAAGAAATTAGCCATCTGCAGATACAAATTGTCTAGAATGTAAGTAACATGAGTGGGTCTAAGAAGGCTGAGTTTCTAGATGATTGTGATGTACCTGAGGAAAGATTTTCTTATTAGAGGAAAATCATTTTAAGTTCACTAGAAAAAAGGTCTGAATATACTGCCAAAATTTTTGCGACAGTATTCTACAGAGAGAAATGTATTACACAAGCTCTAAAAATTTTAAGAATAAATGGTGTCACATAGAAATAAATTAGTGTACATGATCCCACTTAGAGCCACATATACCCGAGACCATATGAATATTTTTTGTGACATGATAGAAATAAACTGCTATTTTTCATAAAGATGCATATCTTTATAAGTTTACAAAGTATTTTCCTACATGGTGGCTATTTTATCCTGACAGTGCTATGAGACAGATGAGATGCAGGATTAAGCTATACATGAAACTTTACATGTATAGTTGCCTTTCCCATCTAGTGAAGCCCCAAGAGATCTGGATGCCCAAGCATGCTTGTGATAATCAATGCAATATGCCGGCACCTTGATACTTGTTAGAGTCTTGGAATAAACAGGAGAGAGGAAAAAGCATTGCTCTCATGGTTAAGTGTAAAAAGTAATTAGATTCTTTATTTACAAATCAACACATCCAGGCCATGTGTCAGGAGTGTGTTATGATCCAGCATTGAAAATAAGTAGCGAACACAACATTGGAGGAGGATCAAAGACAGAGAGAATATCTCTTTCTGAAGAAGCAAAACCATTTCACAGGTAGTTTATGTTTTGTGCCTGAGTCACTTAAAAAAAAAATTCATAGTTGGTTGAGTTTTTCTTCTCTGTAGAGCATCTTGTTTTGTTTGTTAAATGTTCATATTTTTATTTTAATTGACAGAAATTGTATATATTTATGGCCTACAACATGATGTGATTTATGCATACACTGTGGAGTGGCTAAATCAAACCAATTACCATATGTGACACATATTTTGTGTGTGTGTGTGTGTGTGTGTGTGTGTGTGTGTGTGTACACTTGAAATTCATTCTTTTAGAAGTTTTCAGTTTATATCATGTTATTAACTATAGTCACCAAGGTGTACAATAGGTATCCTGAAGTTATTCTTCTGACCTAACTGGAGTTTTATATTCTTTTGTTAATATCTTTTCAGTTCCTATCTAGTCTTTTATCCATCCTTCATTAACTCCTCCCCCAAGTACCTGCTAATCAAGTACTCTGTTTCTATGAATCTGACTTTTCTAAATTCCACAGATAAGAGTGACTGTGCAGCTGAGCATGGTGACCCATGCCTGTAATACAAGTACTTGGGAGGCTAAGATAGGATGGTCTTAGTTTTGAGGACAGCCTCAGCAATTTATTGAGGCTCTCAGCAACTTAGTGAGATCCTATTTCAAAATAAAAATTAAATAGGGCTAGGATGTAGTACCACAAAAACAAAAAACAAAACAAAGTGAGCACAAAAAAACATAGAGAGATCATGCACTATTTGTCTTCCTATTCTTAGATGATTTCACTAACAATGTCTTCCAGGTTTATCCATGTTGTTACAAAAGACAGGACTTCTTTTTTAAAGTTGAATATTAGCTGAGGTTGGTGGCACATACCTGTAATCCCAGTACGTAAGAGGCTACAAAAGGAGAATTGCAGGTTCAAAGCCAGCTTTGGCAAATTAGCAAGGATTTCAGTAACCTTATGAGACCATGTTTCCAAATAAGAAATAAAATCAGGTGGAGATGTAGCTCGGAGGTAGAATGCCTCTGGGTTCAATTCCCAGTAACACAAACACAAACACACACACACACACACACACACACACACACACACACACACAGAGCTGAATGTTATTCCATTATTTATGTATAACACATTTTCTTTATCAACTCATCCATAATTGTGAATAAAATCATTTTATATCCGAGGTAGCCCAGAATTATGATTGAGTAGTGTTCACATTTTGGCAGAATACACCACTAGTAGTGAATCTGTGTGCATTCCTTGCCATGTAAATTTTTAGATACATGATTGATCTTTGCTTGATGTTTCTCCTATCATTGTTGCTAAATGCAAAAGTCTGTATACTTTCATATATTTTACAGCACCCTTACTAATGTTATAAATGAGAGAAATAGACAGGTTTAATAAACTCTTCATTATTTCATGACAAGTGAGATGGACTGAAAACATAGGTAAAAGATGGATCTCATTTACAGTTACTTTTAGATGTAATACTAACATTGAGTTCCTGTGGGGAAAACTGTATGAATATCTTATTTTTTCCACAAATAGTAGTGAAATTTGTTGTAAAATTCTCATACCCTACACACAAAAATAGATTAGTTCACTGTCAAGGAATTTAACTAAAATGACAGGGAAATATCTTGGAAGAAAATGTGAATATGTTTCAAGGAGAGTGAAGTCTGACCGAGAATAGTACAAAGAACAACCTTCAGCAGGAGCACTGAGAAGCAAGTGGAAAGAAACAGAGTCAGGCAGGAGAGGTTTAGGAATGCAAGGGAGACATTTCTAAAAAGGATGCTCTGCCAGCTAGAAAAGTGAAGAAAAAAATTATAGGAATCTTCAGACACTGGGATACCTGAAAATAACCCAGGGTTGTATTATAAATTTAACACTCTTAAAGAGGAGAATCTTACAAAATATTAATGCATTCTGCCAAAGAAGGGTACAATTGAATAACTTGACATATAATGCATCCATATAAGTCTAGGAATATTTTTGAGCACATTCCCTTTGATGAAGTATTCCCAGAGAGGAATCATCTGATTGGAACTAGCCTATGTTTCACACATTTCAGAGCAGACTTCTTTTTTACACTAATTAGTTTTTCTTTAGTTGCTGTTACTGTTATTGGAAATGTAGGGAAATTTTTTTTGGGGGGGGTTCAGGAATGTAATAGCGCATTTCTGACTTTTCCATTAGATACTCTGCTTAGCCTAACACATCTTGAATGAATGACTATGACATAGATTTATTATGACAATAATTCACAGGTATTTGTTCCTTTGTATTTGTACAAATGTGGGAAGATTTGTAATGAAAACATTAAGGAGGGAATTCCTAACTATAAAATACATGTTTAATACAGAGTGAAGAAGCAGCCTGGCCATTAATGTTGACTAGTATCTTATCAAGCATATTTTGATACATACAAAAAATAGTGTTATCCCCTGTTCTTATGGTCATGAGGAATACAGAAGAGATTTCAAAATGATTCTTACCTGCAGTGAGTTTTCTTTAAAAGAAAACCCTAGCATATCATTGCACAGTAAATGGCAGGGCAAATCTTCATACCAAATAGTGCAATGGCATTGAAGTTCAGAGACAGTTTTGTTCTGTGGTCTTGAGTAGTGGAGAGAGTTTGCTAGAGGAAATAAGATTTTATTTGGACCTTAAAGGATGGTTGGATTAGACAAGGGGGAGAAAGAATGAATTTGCAGAAAAGGCCCAGCCTAAAGCCAACCTCATTGTTTATCAATATATTAACAAGAAAACAAAAAAAGTATCTGGCATTAAAGAGTGTGTGCCAAGGAACAGAAAAGCATAGCAAAATATATATTTATATTTAACTGATTTTTGAAAAAATAAATATAGACACCCAATTTTAACCAAACTTAAAAATCAAACTGGTAGGGTCTAAATAGAAATGAGCAGATTAGGGCAAGATTGGGAAGGACATAAGAGAAAATTATGTAGGCTCTCATAAATAGAAATACAGTACTCCTTGCCTAGCTGCATTGCAGAACTGCAGGGGTATAAGGAGGCTAAGCATACTACTTGCATAATGCCCTGGGACTTCACTTAGACACAGATGAGAAAGTTTCCAATATGGAGGAATAGAATAGATCCACTAAGCTGTGGCCCAAAAAGAGACAGTGGCCTTCCTGAATGCTTGAGGGGAAGTTTCCAAACTGAATAAAGCTGCTCACGTGGAAGACTCAGACCCCACACTGATTTCCATTCCAGGAGGCAGCCCAATCCAGATACTTTCTCTGGAATGAAACATAATTAGCAAGGCCTTATCTTACACTGTACTCCCACTTCATTAAATAAACCTGTTATCTTCCCCTGTTCATGTGTTCTATTTGAAATCTTTGTCATGCATGCCTGTAATCTCAGTACTTGGGAGGCTGAGACAGGAGGATTGTAGGTGCAAAACCAGCCTCAACAACTCAGTGAGACTTTCAGCAATTTAGCAAGGCCCTGTTTTGAAATAAAAAAAAAAAATAAAATAGTGCTGAGGGTATAGCTCAGAGGTAGAATGACCCTGGGTTCAATCCCCAACACCACAAAAAAAAAAAAAAAGAAATTGAGGAAGAGATCATATCCAATATCTGATAACAATGAAACCACTAGACCTGATTTTAATAAGGTATAACACAGAAGCAATGAAAGTTTGTTTTGTTACATTATGGGTTTTGTTTGTTTTATATATTTTTTTCAATCATGGAATAACATTGTTAAATGACTATTCTTAGAGCATTTTAACCAGCCTAAGGAGATGAACTGTTCAATTAAAGAACTGTTTTCTTTTAAATCCAGATATATAATAATTAGAAGCTAGATTAAGAGTAAGAAGGGGACACAGATCCTACTAGATGAGAGACATTATAAAGGAAGAAAAATAGAGCATGTCTTAAAAAGCTCAATGAGTAAGGTGATCAAATTAATTTATTCTAGGTGCTAGAAATGATATGGCCACAGACAGACTATTTTTCTTTTCTTTCTTCCTTTTTTTTTGAGTCATAATTTTAACAAAAATGATTTTAGACATAGAAAGCCTGAGGAGTTATTACTATTTTATCAAAATCTTGACTTCTGGGAAGATGGTATCAGAGTAAGACACCTCTCATCAGGCACTGCGAGCTCCATTCAAATCTGCCATAAAAGCAGCTTCTTGAGAGAAGAAAAAAAGCAACAAAAAAGTGAATAACACTATGAAAACTGAAGTACAGCTGAACATAATCCAGAAAGCCGACCAGGGAGAGCAAAGAAGCCCATCTGCATGGCAGCGGTACCATGCCGCAAAGTGGTGGCTGCCATTGAGCCAGCTCCCGGTGTGGAGTCTACTAACAAAAAATATATAACGACCTTCTGCATTCCCAGGTGGAGTAAGCGACTCCTGAACTCCACATCCTAACCAGGTGGCATATCACAGCACCTTCAACAGTGACTGGAATGCATGGTACAACCAGCTTAAACCTGCATGGGGCCACCTCAGCTCACCTCTACCTCCAGAGCTGGAGCAGCAATCAATAGCACTGTATAGCTTGAATCAAAACTGCCACAAAAGTAGCTTCTTGACGGAAGGAAAGAAAAGCAAAACAGCAGAAAAGTGAATAAAGCAACAAAAGCAGCTGATCAGAACACAGAAAGCAGACCATGGAGAACAAAGGAACTAGTGTGTGTGCAGCAGTGGCAGCTGCCATTTTGCCAGCTGCCCACAGCAGCAGAGATCTACCCAAAAGATCTGCAGAGGCCAAATCAGGTCTGTTTTTACAAACTTGCAGGGGTTTTTATTTTGTTTCTTATTGTTTTTTGTTTGTTTTCTGGGTTTTTGGTTTTGTTTTTACTTTGTTTTCACTTTGAATTGCTTTGATTTATCTAGGTTTGTTCAGAGGATTTGTTGCTTTGTTAGCTTTTGCTAGACCCTAGAAGTCAACACCTGAAACCCATCAAAGGCACCAATAGAGTGGGCAGAAGAAGTCCCAGATTAATTTGAACTCAGTACAAGATACCATTGACAGAGAGAAAATAAAAATATGAAACCTATAAATTCAGAGAAAGCATGAAAGAGCAGCAAAGATATAAATTTAAGAACAGGAAAACCATGGGAAGGAAAAATAGCAAAGAAACAATGAGTCAACACAATCCCACAATAAGAGAACTCAACAATACTGAATGGCAGGGATTACCAGAAGAACAAGTCAGATCTTTAATAACAGAAACAATACAAAACTTCCAGAAAGAATGCAGAGAAAGCTGGAAAGAAATAAAGGAACAAATAAACAAAGAATCTGACACCCTGAGCAGGAATCATAGAGAAGCCTTGAGGGAAGTGAAGGATGTGAAAGATGCAATAATAGAAGTGAAGGCATCAATACAAACTATAAACAGTAGATTAGACCACATGGAAAATATAATATCACTCCTAGAAGATGACCATTCCAAAAATGAATCTATTGTACATAATCTAGAAAAAAAATTCAACAGTATGAATTGGACATCGATGAGATCTGGGCCAATTTTAAAAGAGCTAACCTAAGAATAATAGGCATAGAAGAGGGATTAGAAGTTGAAACTAATGGAATAAACAACCTTTTCAAAGAAGTAATATCAGAGAATTTTCCAAACATAGAAAGAAAAGTAGACACACAGGAGCAGGAAACATATAGAACTCCCTTTAGACAAGACCAAAGAAGAGGTTCACCACGCCATATAATAATTAAGCTAACTAATGTAGAAGCTAAGGAGAGAATTGTAAAGGTAACAAAAGTAAAAGGCCAAGTGACATTTAGAGGCAAACCAATCAGAATCACTCCAGACCTCCCAAACCAAGTCAGGAAGCCAGGATGGGCTAGAGTAACATATTCCAAACTCTAAAAGAAAATAACTTGCAGCCAAGATTCTCTTACACAGCAAAAATCCCTCTCAAAATTGGCGGGGATATAAAAACCTTCCATGACAAACAGAAACTGAAAGAATTTGTGTCTACCAAACCAGCACTAGAGAAAATACTCAAAGAAATTAACTACAAAGAAGAACTAACAAGTAAACATCAGAACCAGAAAAACAATAATTTCCAGAAAGCAAAGAACTAAGCAAAGAAGAACAAACACTACCACAAACAGAAGTCAAAACTCAAAATGTTAGGAATTAAAAATGACCTCTCAATAATCACACTGAATATAAATGGTCTCAACTCCCCAATAAAAAGGCACAGGGTGGCAAAATGGATCAAAACCCAGAATCCACTTATATGCTGCCTGCAAGAAACACAGCTTACAAACAAAGATTCCCACAAACTAAAGGTGAAGGGCTGGAGTAAGGTAATCCATGCCAATGGAACTTGAAGACAAGCAGGAGTAGCAACTATAATATCAGATAGATTAGATTTCAAGCCTAAGCTTATCAGAAGAGACAAAGCAGGTCATTTTTTACTAGTAAAAGGAACAATGCAGCAAGAGGAAATAACAATTATCAACATTATGCCCCAAACATAGGTGCAGCTACTTTCATAAAACAAACACTGCATGATATAAAGTCACACATAGATCCCAATACACTAATACTAGGAGAATTCAATACTACTCTCACATCACTAGACCGATCTTCTAAAAAAAAAGGTCATTAAAGATGCTTCCAACCTAAATGATACCATAAACCAAACGGACCTGTTAGACACACACAGAATATTTCAACCAACTATAGCAGAATTCACATTTTTATCAGCAGCCCATGGAATCTTCTCCAAAATAGACGACATTCTGGGCCACAAAGAGAACACTGGCAAATTAAAAAAAAATGTAACATAATTTCCTGCATCTTTTCAGACCACAATGGAGTGAGACTAGAAATCAACTTTAAGAAGACCCAGAATAAACATGTAAATACATGGAGAATGAACACCACACTGATGAACGAGGAATTGGTCATAGAAGAAGTAAGGGGAGAAATCAAAAAATTCCTAGAAACCAATGAAAACAGAGACACAACATATCAAAACCTCTGGGATACCTTGAAGGCAGTACTAAGAGGAAAATTTATAGCACTGAGTGCCCACATAAGAAGAACGGAAAACTGCCAAATAAATAACCTAATGACACAGCTCAAAGTCCTTGAAAAACAAGAACAGTCTAACCCCAAAGCCAGTAGAAGAGAGGAAATTATGAAAATCAGAGCAGAAATTAATGAAATAGAGAATTTAAAAAATACAGAAAATCAACAAAACCAAAAGCTGGTTTCTTGAAAAAATAAACAATATAGATAAACCATTGACCAACCTAACCAAAAGAAAGAGAGAATCAACCCAAATTACCAAAATAAGAGATGAAAAAGATGATATTACCATTGATATTGTGGAAATAGAGAGGATCATCAGAAACTATTTTGAAAAACTATACTCCAACAAAATGGAAAATCTAGAAGAAACTGACAATTTTCAAGATACATATAACCTTCCTAAACTGAGTCAAGTAGGTATAGAAAATTTAAATTGACCAATAACAAAGAGATAGAAACAACAATAAAGAGTCTACCATCAAACAAAAGCCCAGGGCCAGATGGTTTTCCAAGTGAATTTTATAAAACATTTATAGAAGAGCTAATCCCAATACTCCTCAAACTATTCCATGAAATAGAAAGAAACAGGACCCTCCCAAACACTTTTTATGAAGCCAACATCACATTAATACCAAAGCCAAGTAAAGACAGCTCAAGAAAACAAAACTATAGGCCTATATCATTGATGAACTTAGATGCAAAACTACTAAACAAAATACTAGCAATGTGCATCCAAAACCACATCAAGAAAATTATACACCATGACCAAGTCGGGTTCATCCCAGGGATGCAAGGCTGGTTCAACATACGAAAAACAATCCATGTAATTCACCACATAAACCGAATCAAAGACACAAATCACATAATCATCTCAATTGATGCTGAAAAAGCATTTGACAAGATCCAACACCCATTCAAGCTAAAAGCACTGTAGAGAATCGAGATAGAAGGAACATACCTCAAAATCATAGAGGCAATATACAATAGGCCTACAGCCAATATCATATTAAATGGAGAAAAACTGCAAGGGTTTCCACCAAAAACAGGAACAAGACAAGGATATCCATTATCACCTTTTCTGTTCAACACAGTACTTGAGACTCTAGCCAGAACAATAAGGCAAGAGAAGCTTGTCTTTTTACACTTCTCTTGAAAATATTTTCCCTATTCCAAAAGTAAAAATATCTTTCAGCAGCCTGAATAATGCTTTAATATGATATTCGAGTTATTTTTTTTTTTTTTACTGCTAACCTTCCAAATAGTGCTTAAAATATTAGCAAAGATTCATGCAAGTCGTTAGGAATGTCTACATAATTTCCACCCCTGCAGGGGTGAAAATTATTACAGACCCTTCTCAGTTACACACTGATTTCTTGGCTCTTTTAACATCGTAAGTTCTTTCTCTCCTATCTATTTTTGTGGACATAAAGCAGTCCAGAATATTTATTTACTATATTTTAAATAGTTACACGTAAAATTTGTCCAATTTTTAAAACCATTAATTTTTTCTTGGACTTTATCTTGCTAGACCTTTTTATTTTTTATTTTTGGTATTAGAAATCTTTCCTCAAGGACACCTGATTTCCTGTTAAATAGATGGGCTGAGATCAGAAAACAAAAGTTTCTCATCAAATCACTAATCAGCTCATTCCACTGTTAATCATTATGTTCTTATACACCAATAAATATCCTTATTGGCTCCTCATGCATTTTTTTCCCTGGGAAAATCATGTTATGTAAAAAATTATGCCATAATCAAAGTTGCTTAGTAGTTATGAACCCAGGGATGCCATGCCACACTTGCTATTCTATACTGAAAGTGTCTCAGCCTTGCCTCTGACATCATTTTAGCATCCTCACTAACTACTCTCTCAATCTTCTTCCCAGGCAATTCAATCAATTGCACTTTATTTGTTATAGTATATCATCATCATCATCATCATCATCATCATCATCATCAATCATCATCATCTCCAAACATAAAGGAGCCATTGCAACCTCGTGTTTGGACCAGAGTCAGGTGCCCTGCCAACGTGGTAAATTTCACAAAAGAATTCCTCCTTCTAAACACATTCATTCCTCACCAGCGGTATATTCTACCTTCCTTGTTCCCGCATCCTCAAGGCTTATGCCCACATAAGTTCTCTTTATTCCTGATGGTAGTTATTAAACAGACTCAGCAACTTTTTATTTTCAGATGTTAATATATCTTTATGCCAGGATCCACTAGGAAATATGGAAAATGGACACTAGGTATTGGTCTACAAATGATGAGAAAAAGCAGATTCATCATCTTCTGAGGTACTCATCTCAAATAAGGACTTTCCTTTTTCTCCAAAGAATGGTGGTAGTGGTATACATGTACGTTTGGGAAGAGGAATTAATTTTCTTTAGGAAGAGAAATGACTGCAATTGCAAGCCTAGAGACATTAGGGGGGAGTTTAAGGTATCCAGGGGAACTCATTCAAATGTCCCTGGCAAAGTCCTTAGGATATTGGTCTTATACTACTTCAATATTAAAATCCTAAACTGTTAGTTTATATATATTTTCTTATAACTTTGTAATTCTTAAAATCAAACTTTTGGCCTTATGTTTAGTATAATCTTTGCTTCAACAGGAGATAGGTCTTTATCCCTCCTCCTCTTCCTCCTTTTCTTTCTCCTCTTTGTCTTCTTATTCTCATCTCTTTTATTATTTATTTGCTGATTTGTTTGTTCATTTTGTGGTACTAGTGCTCTACCACTGAACTATACCCCTAGCCCTTTTATTATTTTTTTTTTGAGACAATGTCTTAGTAAGTTGCCCACGCTGATATAAAATTTGCCATCCTCCTGTCTCAGCCTCCTAAGTACTGGGGTTAGAAGCATGTACCACTGGGCCCAGTTAGATGAGTCTCTTTCAGTGAGGTCATGAAAGTCTCTGGATTTTTAGAGTGCCTTGAGTTAATTACTGGCTGAAACTGAACAATAGACACTGTTTTTTTGTTTGGTTGGGTTTTTTTTGTTTGTTTGTTTCTTTTAAAGCAGTTCCAAAAGAGAACTGGCTCCACAATCACTTTGACCATTATCATCCCTATATCTTTCAATCTGTAGAGCAACTACATGCCAGCACTTCTCCTTTCCTATGGATCTCCTCATGAGGCACCATGGATGAGAGTGATAAGGATGGGTACACTAGTGTACTATAGAGATTATTCCACGGACCTGGATGAGGGAGTAGGAAAGTGAGTCAGGGAGGGAATAAAATTAGTAAGATTTGTTTTCATGGCCAACATACTGTTGTGTGCAACTTGGTTCAGTATTTATAGGGAAGCTTCAAGTGTGTTTAGAAAGCATCTCAAAATTTTCCACCAAGGGAAAAGGCAAAGAAAGAGATTTTTATCCATCAATTCTTGTCCTCATTACATAAGGGTTGTTCCTGAGGAAATGAGCTGAACAGTTCCTCTAACCTGTTATGAGCGGCACTGGAGCTAGCTTCTGTGACTTTAGAAAGCCCTGAGTCATAGAAACACAAGAGTTTAAGATAGAAAGCAGGTCATCTTCTTTTTCATCTTCTTTTTTCATCTAGGGATTTTCTTTGAAGGTGATGGGAGGAGGAGAGAGGGAAACACTTGTGAATGAATGTGATGAATATGAGAAGTGGGGAGAGGGGAAGGAATGGGGTGGGAATTGGGGAAGGGTATGAGACCTGGTGCATGTATGCCTTACCAGTTTGTGTCTCACAAAGACATATGATTACAATGCACCAAAAAAAAAAAAAAAAAGATAAGAAGCAGGAGGTTCTGTGCAAGAATGATCTCCCAAGCTCCAGGTGCAATCTAAAAAGAATCAGAAGGTATAGTCCTCATCATAGAATAAGATGCATGACCCTAATGCAAATTAAAATTCAGGAGTTTAGTTCATTTTTGCTTAGGGTTCATCATCATGAAATCTGGAGCTTTTTTGTCAATCCACTTTGAATTTTTGTATTATGATTTATTGGCAAATAATTGAAGAAAACATTGCTGTATAAGACTAAACTTCTTGAAGTTTTCTTCAACAATATATTTTAGAGTTTTATGATTTTAGTGAATAACTCTAAATACTTGGCAACTTAATCAATATTAAGCGTCTCACTAAGTTGCTGAGGCTGGCTTTGAAAATGTGATCCTCCTGTCTCAGCTTCCCAAGTACTAGGTAGCAGCATGCACCACAATGTCTGCCTACAAATTTAAATTTAAATGGTTGATTAATTTGCCATTTCCTGTACATTTATAATAGTGCTAGAATTATGAATCCTGATTTCTCTTATTTTCAGAGATTTGCTATTATTGTTTTTCAAACTTTAAATAAATGTCTTAGTCTAATATCTTGAATTACTTAGTTTTGTCTCCAAATTGCTTTCTCTACGTGTTATTTTTCAGTTTTTTAAAACATTTTTCTGAATGTTTTGTCAGATTTTGTAGCAACACACTCATTTTCGAAAGAACCAAAAGTATTCTAGTTGAGTTAGAATTGTTTGTCTTGTTATTAAGCATTAAAATTGATTTTAAACTGAAGATAAAATCAGAAATGAAATGCATTGTGAAAAGAGATGATGTGGTAAGGTAATATGAATGACCAAAAACCCCCCAGAATTATTTTGAGTAGTGATAACAGTTGGGGAAAAAGGCTTAAACAGATATTTTTCTCAGTAACAATTCTATTGTTCAGATAAGAATCATCCTGAGAGTATGTGATGATTCTAGAATTATTTGAATAAACAAAATTAATGTGTTTACAGATTGAGAAATATGATAACATTACCGATCACAAAATGTAAAATGCGTGACTGGTTTCAACTTTAGAAAATGAATACTATATGAAAATAATGATTTCATAGTGTCTTGCAAATTGATGGATCTTGCTCATAAACTCGTAGTTAGGTACATTATTGCATATATGGATTATTTTAAGCATGGAATTGAATTATATTCACATTTCTCTAATTGTGTTTTCAAAATGAAGGCCCACTGGGTAAATGCATATGAGATTCACCACCTGCAATAGATTGCAAATTGCTATTAAGCAAATAGGAAGGTTATTTTTTCAAAATCCAACCCTAAATTCACTTTAGAAGTACAGAGCCAGATATTTTGTTAGCATTCCCTCTTCTTTCCACATGCTTTTAGCCTCTGTTAATTTATTTTATTTTAAATTAAATGAATAAAGGTCATATTCATTTGCCCCAAAGAACAGACTCTTTAGTGCGGTTCTGGAAAGATGGCAACTTGATGCCTCCTGTTTCCCAATTTCATCCAAACTCTTTCTGCAGTAGAAATCTGACTGTGTGTGACAGATCAGTGAGATCTGGAGAGTCTGAATCAGTTCTATGACCAGAGAGGTCTGGATAGAGAGTTCTGGTCCACAGCATTTTCCTCTCTGGCCAGAAAAGAGAGAGTTTATTCACCAGATGTGTAGAATTTTGGATCAAGTCTAAAAATCCTGGATTTCCCAGAAAGCTTGACCGAAATCACAGGTCCTCAGCATGGTGGTATAGCTGACTTTGGACCAGCACCAACAGACTTCTCATCACCCTTCATTTTCAGGTTTTCTCTGCTGTCTCATGTCTCATAAGTAAATAGAACTGTGGACACAAAATGGACAATATTAACTAATCGAAAAGTTGTAGGCTTTGGAATGATGGGGTGAAGAGCTCAGTGAACCCTCCCTCCCCAAAATAGTCATTCAACTAGTAAAACTCACTTGGAAAAATTCAAACTCTCTGAAAATTGTCTTAAGAGATACAGCAAATGAAGACATGTTTACTTAAGGTCTACTAAGTCTCATTAAGAACTGTGTCTGTGGCATTACAGCCAAAAGCCTATCTTCTTCTCCATTTTCTACTTCAAGAAAGTATGATGAAAATTGTACTTTTTGTGCATGAGGCCCAAGAAACAAGAATCACTCTCCCCACTCTTTTAGGCTATGGTTATGATTTTACCCCATGAGGAACATCTTATCCCTGTTCAGTAGCTCTATTCCAGGAAGAGATGGCTGAGGGAGAAAGGCCTGGAGCTCCTTTCCCATCTATCTATACTTCTCATGGAGTAGAATATCTACCTCAGATGTCACTGATTGAGAATATTAGCCCCAATTTTCCCCTCCCAAGCCTACTCATAGGTTAGAGTTTTTATGTTAGGAAAACTAAGCCAAGAAGCACAATGGATACTACTCCCACCAGCAAATTGTTCATGGAACAGTGCTGTTACAATACAGGGAGAAGTGGACTGTTGTCTTTACCCTCAGCTCCAGTGCAGTGGGGTCAGAGGTTCTGCCTAGGAGAGGAGGCAACTGTAAAAGGAGAGAGAGCTCCACATCTCATCCTAAGAGACATTGTTTTTACTTGAATAAAGCATAGAAAATTTTATGCTTCATGGTTTTATTGAAAGCAAGAAACATCCTATTGAATAATTAAGAGGAGGTTCATAGCTCCATGACACTATTAAGCACAGGAAAGGTAGTCAACCACCTAGAAATTTAACAGAAAGAACCTGAGAAAATGTTAGGTAAGAAGAATGTCCCTAGAGACAGGCAATCCTTAGAGATTGGCCATACTCTGCATCTACAAAAGGGTTCAGCTTTAACTGAGTCAGACTCTGGAACAACTGATATCTTAGAGCATTGTTGAAAACAATAGCATAATTATATAACTAGTGAATGGGGGCTATCAGATGGGTTGTGGTAATATAGAAGACCATCCAGAAGTGTAGTGGAAAAGTCAAGGGAAACTACAGTCAGAGAAAGCCTGTTAAGATGACAGCCATTCCTGGTGGTCAAGGGGGCTGTTCACATACCCAGGGATGCACTCTCTGAGGAAAAATATGAGGCTATTGTACATGAAGGAGGAATAGATTTCAAAGATCAGTCCACAGTCATTACATAAATATATGAGCAAATAGAGAAAAAAAATGTCTGTAGTGATCTATGTTCAAAGCTACTAAAATATATTAGCTAAAATGTCTGTAATCAACAATGTCAAGAACAAAACATAAATATGCAAAGAAACACAAAAGTTCAACTTATACACAGAAAGGAAGAAAGGAAAGAAGGGAGGGAGGGAGGAAAAAAGGAGAGAAAGAAGTCAGGGAGAGATACAGTCATTTTAGAGTGAAACCAGAACTGACCAAAGCTTCAAGAGTTGAGGAAAAGAAAAAGGAGCTGGACTCAAATCCCACTCTGAAGTGATATATCAGGAATATCAGAGGATGGGATTTATCCCTTCTCTTGGCCTACCCTCCTGAGTCCCATGACCATGACCCTCTGACCCTGTCTATTTTCTTTCTACTTCCTCAGAGGAATGAAGTTAAAAATAAAAGGAAATAGGAATTATTTACAATAAATCTAGATGATGGACTAACAGGGAGAAGACATTACATAAGATATTATAAGTATATTCAAGGGACTGAAGGAAACCATGTTTAAAGAACTAGAGATATTAAATAATTTATCTTCAAATAGATAACATAAATGAAGTCGTAGAATTCACATAAAAATAATTCATCTTTCTCAGGTTGAAAAGTGCAATAACTGAAGTGGAAAATTCTCTGGAAGAGTTTCTAAGTAAATCTGAGATAAACAAAATTGACAAATGCTTAGCTAGACAAACAGAAGCATATAAAAGAGAGAAGACATGAATAACTAAAATAAAAATGAAAGTAGGCACATTGATATTGATCATACAAAGATAAGAAGGATATAAGAGAATACTATGATCAATTATATACTAACATCTCAGTGACATACATTCAGAGGAAAGGCCTTGTGAGGAAACAGTGAGAAGATGGCCATCTGCAAGCCAGGAAGAAAGCCTTCATTCACCAGTCTGATCTCATACTTATGGCCTCTAGAACTATGAGAAAACAAATTTCTGTAGTTTAAGCCCCAGTTAAGATATGTTGTGACAGCAGCCTTGCGGATTATTATATGGAACTCTGAATCCTAAGGGAAATAAAGGATTAGGATTCTACCCACCTCAGGTCCTAACACATTCATCTATCAATCAATAACATAACCTTGTTTTATTGTATTTCTGTTTAATGGAATTTTATGTAATATATGTTGTTAATTCATTAGCAATGGACTATTAACAATGGTCAATAGTACTGAACCTATAATTCCTGCCTAAATAAAGCTGACCTAATACATGGCAGTTTTTTGTCTGTTGTTTTTGTTGTTATGTGAAGCACAGCATAGGATTCTTGCTCTTAGAAACATTAGATTCACCACTATGCTTCATGGACACTTTAATCAGCAAAATCACCAATAAAAAGCACAAAATTAGGGCATAAATAAGGTCATAAAAAGAACACTCATTAACCCTCTAGGAATGAGTGCATTAGGCACTACGAACTGTACTGGGACTGTGAGTAGCTGGAAAGTTCTACGGTAATTTTCTGGGAGCTTATGAATAAATTTTGCGTAGTGGTCAAGTTAGCAAATATAGGATCCCTAAATATTGAATATCAACAATATTTTCATCTAGTAGGTAATGAAATTAGAGGATATGAAGAGTAAGATAGTTGTGCAGAGACTTCAAAAGGAATGACAATAATTTGTTTTAGTTTTTGGTACAACAACCCCCTCCTCCATAATTTTGTTTTCCATACATTAAGGTATCTGGAGTCAATCATAGTCCAAAAAGTTAAATGAAAAATTCTAGAAATAAATCACAAGTTTTAAGTTGCACGCCATTTAAATAGTGTGGTAGAGTTTCACATTCTCCTGCTCTGCTTTATCTGGGTGTGAATCAGTCCTTTGTCCTAGGTGTTCATGCCGTGTGTACTACTGCCCATTAGTCGCTTAGTAAGTAGTCTTCTTGGTTATCAGATTAAGTTTTATGACATCACAGTGCTTATGACCAAATAACTCTCATTTCATTTGATAACGGCCACAAAGCTCAAAAACAATTGGGCTGGCAATGCAGAAATGTCAAAGAGAAGTCTTAAAGCACTTCTTTCAAGTGAAATTTTAATTTTGGGACCTATGTATGGTTTTAGCATCTACTGGTGGTCTTAGAATATATTTTTTGCAAATAATAGGGACTACTAGGTATCATATTTAAAAATTCATTTCATCATTAATTTCCCAGGTTTATGAAATTTTGAGTCCTGAATATATATTTGCATACATAAGTATGAGAATAAATATATTTACTTTCTTCATTTTGGACATCTGAAAAAATAACCCTCAGTTATAGATATCTATTTCCAAACATTTAATTGTCTAGGTATTGTCTGAGTAGAGAAAATATTATTAGCACAAATATATGAAGAATATATGTTCTTGTACTAATACACACACACACACATGCAAATGCTTTTATCCAGAAGATATCATTTTCTCCCCCAAATACCATTTTTGACAAATTTTGACCCAGATATTAAATTCTCTTTTACTCATAATTTTCATACAAGTGAAAGAAATATTTATACTTCACTGTTTATCAATGCTGATATATTCCAAAATCAATTATGGAATAAACATATGGTGCATCTTTCCATCCTTATCTAAGAAGTCCATAAAAGTTTAAGATAAAATATGTCACTACAAAACCTATAGGCATCAACTAACAACTAGTATGTATTTACAGTTTAGCTAACTTCAAATTTAGAATGGTAATTATTGTGAACCATCTGTACTATAGATGAAAAACAATTGTTTTTACCTGACTGACTTTTTGAAATTGTATTTTGGACATAGAAGACTGTGTGTGTGTGTGTGTGTGTGTGTGTGTGTGTGTGTGTGTGTGTATAATGAAGGAACTTGATAGTCATCAAACCCATTACTGTTTGGCTAGGTTCCTGGTGGTCAAGCTATGGTGGTCTTTGGATATGGAAATATGATGTATTGATTGCCATGACTGGCTAATTGTTAGGCTTTAATCAGAAGCATATTATGAGACTTTAAGTACCTGAGGTGGTGTCAAAGCAGTTTGTTTTTGAGGGTTGCTCATTCAGAAAAAGAGTGCTATAGTCCCAACACTCTAAAAGTTGAGAAAAGAATTAACATTTAGCAGAAATCTGCAAATTGGCTCTGTTAATCTCACAAAATTACAGAAAAATACATAAAACAGTAGGATATAGTCAGATTCAGACCCCAAACAGACATCTACGAGTGTTAAAAGGCTGAAAAATCTGTAGCAGCAGATGTATTTGTATATTTGTCCTGTATTTTATTTCACCACATATGGTTCCATATTACCACGGAACATGATTATAGTACTTCTGCTCATGTTGCTACGGTTAAAGCAGTGATGCCATTTATAGACATTTTTCCACCCAGGTGTGCCAATTATATTTAGCTTTACATATTTTTCTCTGACTTTTATTTTGTCATAAAGCTAGGTCACTGGAGGCATAAAATATCACAGTAGAATATTTTAATTTTACTTTAGTTTTTGGACAAACAGCCTCAGAGAGTTTATGGAATCTGTGCATCTCTATATCCTGTTAGTTTTATTGAAAGGCTTACACAACAGGCAAAATCCTATATATACACACATACACAGTTGGCCAAATCCCATAGGGCTTTTGACCTTACTTCAGTTTCACATTCTCCTCCTTCCCTTGCCCTGGGCCTCCATTTCTAACTTTCAGAAAATAAGAAACTGAAAACATAAGAATTGAGAGTCATCAGCTAAGAGTGCAGTTTTAATAGGTGGCTTATCCAGAGGCTAGAACATCTTTCTGCTCCAACAGAACAGATAGTAAGGGGTTGAAAAATTACATAATTCTATCTTTTATTCTTGTACAATGAAAACTATTGTATCCCCCAAAATAATGCATTTCTGGAAGTATTTCATCTTGTTTGACAGGTTTTATTTGAAATATTTCTTTGGAAATGCTATTTTAACTATATCCCCCAGGTGTATTTTTAACCTGAAATCTTAATATCCTGTTCTCTTATAACAATGAGAACCATTGAAGGTTTGACCTTGGAAACGAACTCTTTGTAAACTTACTCTCCCATCAATAAATTAATAGGTGGGTGCAGAATGCAAACAGATCCAAATGATATTTTGTGCTATCTTCGTCCTTACAATCAAGTAAAGAAACCAAAAATTTTGCAGAACTTGTCATATGTGACTCACAGAGCCGTTTTAATGAAATTGTTTCATCTTGGTGAGGACAAGATTGAGTTTTACATCCAATCCTCTGAGATAAACTGGTGTGGATTTCTGAGATTCTGGTAATCAGCTCCTGCCTTCATTCTTCACACTGCTTTCTCTGTCATCCTATTCTCTCCCCCTCAAGATCAGAAAACACCATGTAAGAATTTCCTCGAGATTGGCTAGTTTATTTCAAACCTCTCTACAGAGATATATTTTAAAAGTTATCTCTAATAAATAGCTAGAATTAGGGTTATAAGAGACTTTATATACTACTATGGTGGAAATACTGTATTTACATATGGGGAACCAATTTAATATCATTTATGAAATATCCCCAGTACCTCAAATGTTAGATTAATAAAGATAAATGAGAACCACTGTTCCGCACTTCACAGAGCTTATAAATTGATTCAGAGTACCTGCAAGAACTGTAGTTCTTTCATGTAATTATTTTTATTTATGTTATATGATTCAGTTATAATATTAAGCTCACCAGAATGAATTATAGAGAAGCATTGGATATAATTACCACAGTTTGTTTATTTTCACGTTTCTACCTGATCTATTAATTTAGTACTATACTGTGCTCTTAGTATTAAGCATACTGTATTCAGTCAAACAATTAATTGATTATTACATTAAGACATGAAATTTTATATTATTATAATTTGAGAAGTCCTTAAAACAAGAGGATAAAAAAGATATAAACAGTTGTATATGATTAAATTTATAAGATAAAAATTGGATACATAAGAATAAGCAGACAAAAATAATAGTCATAGATCATTCCAACACAATCATTTTACATGTTCACCACAGAATGAATAGCATACATAGCTATTGTGTGATACAGTCGTAAAGATTGAATAGATGTAGTGAATATTGTACACTTTATTTCTATAACATCATGTGCAATTTATGTAAAGCTGATTTTATATTTGGTTAGGCACTGATGCACTCTGGACATACTGATGGACAGAAAAGCATGGCACCAAAGCTCTGCCCTATTGGCCATAGAGTCCTCTCCCATTGGTTAGTTGCTATTTCCTTCCCTTACCTGATCAGCTAGTAATCCTTCTCTGTCCAGGGGCGTGCTCACAGTGTTTTCTTTTCACACCAATACATAGTATAAAATAAGAGAATAATTGGCTTCATAAAAATATCTGAACAATATGCAATTTCATTTTAATTAAATGTGAAAAAATCATAATAGAGAAATAGGTAACTGTCCCTCCAACATTCCATTCTAAAAATCTCCTCCATTAAAAGAAGCATAGCAGATTCATGAAAACATATTTTAAAAGTAAATTTCCATAAATATACATATTTTATGGTTAAATTACTCCGTTTATGTACTATGAAATCAAGATATATGATGCCATGCCTATATCTCTAATTGTTAAAAAGCCTCACTTTTGTTTAGCTAAGATCTGCCCTTCTGAAATAACCAACTGTGTGTCCTGTTGGCATTGCATGGAACAACTTTAATAATCCTTTTTCTGCATGACAGCCTTTCAAATATTTGGAAGCAGCTATCAAATCCCCATTAAGCTTCTTTTTCAACCTCCTGCAAGTTTCTAATATTTCATTGTTTGCCAACCTTGCCTTTTCTGTCTCTCTCTCTCTCTTTTTTTCCTGTATGTGCTTCAAGTTTGTCCAAATGAGATGCATAGAACTGAAACCAGTACTCTAGCAAAAGTCAGGTCAGTGCTAAGTACTTCTAGGACACTGACAAAAATCTCACTTTCTCTCTGAATGTGAGTAGATTGCTAAAGGAATGAGATTAACAAAACAAAATAAAATCACCTTTAATAGAAAATTTTCTTCAAAGTAACTGCAAATTACATGAGTTTTTAAATTT
>PVLC010016447.1:0-35422 GCA_004027655.1 Graphiurus murinus | reverse complement strand
TTGTATTTTTTCTGCTGCTCCCCTAATCTTAGCAAACACTATAGGAAATAGCCTTTCCAGTTAAAGATGTACCCACTTAACTCCAGGAAAAACAAGGCTGTAAAAATTCCTTTTTTTGTATACCTTGTTGTAATGAGCATAAATATCACTCATGAGATGAATTAAAACAGATGCGTCTTAACATACATGGTGTGTAAGCATACTCTCACTCGCTCTCGACCTCTTCTCGATCCCCACCTAACGAGGGACCCCCAGGCTCTACCGCTTCTTTGAGGGCTGGCCCCCGGCAATTAACATCATTTTCCAGGCCATGAGACTGGACTTGAGATTGACTTGCCTTGGTACAGACTCAGGTTTGATACTGTCATCGCTCGCTTGATCATCCTTGCCACTACATCCCACTTACCGGCACTCTGAAATGATTTTCTCTATTCCACTTAGAATATTTTCTAGTGCGTTGATAACTGCTAAGTGGTGTGCTTTTAAGGAAATTTTATCGTAGGTTATTTAAAAATGATTAAGTAGCTATGCTACTCCTCAATATCTTTCCATAAGAATTAATATGCTTGGCCATGTTTATAGCAGCAGCACAGTTCACAATTGCTAAATTATGGAATTAAACTAGGTGTCCATCAACAGAAGAATAGGGAAAGAAAATGTGATATATACACAATGAAATTTTACTCAGCTATAAAGAACAAAATTATTTCATTTGCAGAAAAATGGATGAAATTATAGAATATTATGCTGAGATCAGCCAGTATCAGAAGGTCAAGGATCACATAATTTCTTTCATACATGGAAGCTAGAACAAAAATAAGATATAAGAGACTTCAGTCAAATAAAAAAAAGAAACTAGTTTAATAGTGGAAAGGAATTGGGAAGGGAGGTGGGCTTGAGGAAGGGAACAATTCAAATAAGGCTATATCCAGGCATGAAGGTATGGGGAACAGGGTAACACATGGAGCAGAAAAACACCAAGTGCTACGTACATGTATGACTTTGAATATCATGATGATGTATGACTAAAATACACCAATAAAAGAAGGCAACCTAACTCAGGGAGATGGGAGGGAGGAAGAGAGAAACACTCTAATGCACATGATGTACATTCACAAACATATCAAAGTCAGTCACTAAGCTGAACATGAGAAGGAGGGAGGGGGAGGGAATGGGGTGGGAATTGGGGAAGGGCTATATGAGTGATGTGTGCGTGTATGCCTCTACCATCCTGTACCTCACAATGAATTAAAAAGTAAATATATAAACACATGGTTCAAAACCAGATGGAATAAATGATGTTTACAATTTTTAAAAAAAGTGTAATAAATTTAAAAATGAAATAGCTTAATAAGAAAAAATTATCTGTGGAGCTTCAAAGTATAAATAATTGCTGGAATATGGTTGCCACCATTTCTCTTCAATGACCTCACAACTTGATTGTGTCTAAACTGAGTATGTGTGTAATTAGAAGTTATGCTTGTTTATTTTTGCAGTACTGGTATTCACTTTTCAATCTTTTAAAATTCAAGCCCCAGCTTATCCATAAAAGCCGTTCCAACCACTCCAACAGAGTAGGAGTTCTCTTTCAGATATTTACTGTGTCCCACTGTATGGCTGGCTTCAAGCTGGCGCTGGGAATACTGTGATATATCAGGGTCCATATCTTGAAAGAGCACCTGGGTTATCTTGAAAAGCACGTTGTATTTTATAGGAGTGAAAGTCAAGGGAAAATCAAGCAGTATTGCCATACACATTGTCATCCCAGGTCATTCCAGTTTACTGGGAAGAATATCACACTATCTTATTGGCACAGTTCATTACAGTAAGTGTGTGTGTGTGTGTGTGTGTGTGTGTGTGTGTGTGTGTGTGTGTGTGTGTGTTTCATTAAAGAATGGAAGATGGAAGAAAAGATCAGGAGGACTTAGCCACATGTGTCGGTGGGTCACCATGAAGGACAGCATAGATCGCATATCACTTCTATGTCTGCCAGTGAGAAACTGAAGGAGAGAATCCAATGAAGTAGGACAGACAACCCAGAGACTATTAGCCCAGGATCCCAGTTCAGATCTCAAGATTTCTGATAGATTTTGCAATGATACAAGCCTTAGAAACCATTGACTCAGTAGCGTTAGGTGCAACACTCATAACAACTCCATTTTTTTTAAGAATTTGTATAATTTTTACCTGGATAATTTACATAACTATAAATTACCAAATGAGGTTCATGAAAGAGTAGAAAATAATCTATTTTTAGCAGCATTAAGATTAATGTTGTTATTTTTCACAGATTTCAAGTTCATTCAATAAGTTAGACTCTTGCACTATGGGAAATTACTTCTTTTCATGCAGATATTATATTTTTATATCCTTTTATTGTTTCATTTTTATTGGTGCACTGTAATTAAACATCAGTGTGATTCAAAGAGATACACTGGTACATGAACACAGCACTTGGTGGTCAGACCTTCCCATAAGCACATAACATTGTTTGAACTGTTCCCTTCTTCAATCCTTATTTTCCCTGCCCTACCCCTAGTCCATTTCCAGTATCCTCCTGGTTTCCTTCCTCATTTATCTGATGTCCCTTTGGCTTCCTATTTTCTTTCTATCTTTCACACATGAGAGAAAACTTACAAACCCTAACTTCCTGAGTTTGGCTGATCTCACTTAGCCCAGTGTTTCTCTAGTCTCACCCATTTTCCTACAGATGACATCATTTTGTTTTTCTTTATTATGAAGTAGAATTTCCTTGTGTGTATATCCTACATGTCTTCATCCGTTCATCTGTTGAGGGACGCCTTGATTAACTATTCAAATTCAAACCACAATGTGAGACAATGCAACACTATCCTTACCAACATTTACATTTATTATTGCTGCAGGTGAGTTCATGATCACTTGAATATTCCTTTATCTCTGACTACTCTAAGAGCTCCACACCCTGGTATTCTATGACCTCAAACATGGCCTTACTGACATGTGCAGACACATGACCCCACTCACTGGGATCCTGGGTAAAGGTGAACTTCCCTGCCCTCCAATTGCAGAACATCCTTCTCCTTTCCTTCACCTTTTATTTCATAATCAAAGCTGTCAGCCAGCTCTTTCCTTGGGCATATGAACATCCACATTTCCCAAAATAGGCATGCTTTTTCTATACTTAGTCTTCATCTCAATTCACTGCATTCTTCTGCAGAATCTGTACCCACTCAACAAGATCTCTGATTTCCTGATGTTTATACCTCCATACATCTCAGGTCATGGGATCCACTCTACACCAGCTGTATTTACCAGCATGCATTTACCATGGGAACCCAGACTAGACGTTGCATTGTACTGTGCAATCCCTTTTCTGCACCTGCACTTTGCAAACTGCTGGAGATACAGTGATGTCATGTGTGCTTGTTCTACACTTTATAACTCAGTATATCTCTGGCTTATCTCCAGTTTTTTTGGATCTCCATTTTCCTTGTTTTTCTCTATGTGATGATTTTTTTTTTTTCAAAAACAGTTTGCTTTGAGCTAGTCTTGCATCAGGGAAAGTAGTAATGACTTTCCATCTCGAAGCAGTTTTGCAAAATCTGTCTGGAAGATGCCACTGTCTTGCAAGTCAAAATAAATGAATACTAAATTAAATGTGGGAAACTCTAGTGGTCTCTCAGCTTCCTCCACCTAAACTTCTTAAAACATCTTTCAGCATGATGGAGGTAAATTTTAAAATGATAAATCTTCAAGATTAAAGATTAAAAATACTATTTCAAAGAAATTTTCCAGTTCTTTCTCTTTTTTCTGTTTGATCCTTTCAATATTGTTCCAAATTCACACTTCTGAATTTCTACTATCTTACCTCCTTTCCTACTATGTTAATCTCTTTTCCTTTCCACATGAATTATTTGCTTTCTTTTTTACCAAATTGACACTCAAATCTTCAGGATATTTTTCTTTAGAAATGTAAGACTTTTCATAGAAGAGTTAGGATAAATAATGGTTGACACAATTTTGATTTCAAGGAGTGTGATACAGAAACTGGATAATCAATTTGGCAATGTTATACAAGTACTAAGCAACCTGCTACCACTTCCAAAAGATCCATATATAATATTGTTATTCACATGGATTGATAAGAATTTAATTGATAATCCAGTTTTCTACCAACATCTTATAGACTATGTTGTCTTTGGTTTTTTGTCTTGTGTTTTTCTGTCTTAGAGAAACGTACTTACTAATTGTGCATTGTGGAACTCTTGTTAAGTATTGTTGGCTTATGATCTTCTGACATATTTAAATAATACCTCTTCATTTCCTGCTTATGCCACAATGTGCTTCCTGCCCTTTGAGATTCCTTTCTAAGGATGCTTGTATAGATACTGGCCTCAGAAGGAGAAGAAGTTAGCTATAGATCTGCAATGAATAAATTTCCATTCTTTATAAGTTACCCAGTATCAGGTAGTTTGTTATAGCTGCGCAAACAGAAATTGGACATTTCTTTTGCCCTGCAAATCTTTGGTTCTGTCCACCACAAGGCTGTGATGCCACTCAGACTCTTATTTCTCCATTGGAAATGCTAAAGGGGAATGAAAGCCCCAGCGAACAAAGGCCTCCTGTGTTTCAGTCTGTGCTGATTCATACCTTCCCTGGAAAGCCAATCAAGAAATTTGGCATGAAATGACTTGAGGTAGCTCAAGATGCTGAACTGTGCAAGGATTTGACTTTTGTCCTTGCACAGAACACTGACACAAATACATTAAAGAAATAAACGTTGAACTAAGGCAGCATGAGTGAGGAGTCAGCAGTGCAAGAATCATCCCCAAATGACTGGAAGACAGAAAAGAGGAAGCAGAAGACTCTGGGCAGCAGAGAAGGGCAGAGCTCAATATCAATAGCAAAATCACATGGAGCGGTGTACATTGACTCCTCTCTGAGCTCAGAATGGTCCCTTACACGAAGTGCCTGGAAAGAAATCAGTCTAAAGGCCATGGCAAAGTCTACGAATAGTCTTGGAATAGTCGAGGCTAAAAATGAGGCTGCTACCATCCTCCAGTGACACCCTATTTATTCCTACAGCATAGGAGTCCCATGGTCTTAGCTCAGACTACACTACTGATTCTTAACGTTAATGTGAAGCAGTTGGGCATCAGATTTACATCAGCTAAAAGATAATGGAGCAATATTTTCAAAGTTCTGGGACCAAATGTTTCTTAATCAATCACTTAAATATTAACACAGAAACAAAACATTTGGGGAAGTCTCAAAAGATTCACAAATCCTACCTATTGTGGCATCTTTTCTATAGTCAAAAAAGTGAGTATTCAAAGTATGTAACTTGAAAGGTACCATTTCATGCAAAAACTACTACTATCATTCTCAAATTTGGGCAGGAGAGGTGGGGCAACATGAGAAGATAATATAACCGAGCTCAATTGTCTTCTTTCAGCAAATGGGATTTAATCATAATTTATCTTGGATGAGAGATATAAACATATTATAATTTAGATTTGAGTCGACAATCTAATAAGAAAAGCAGTAAATGACTATGAGAAGACTTGGCCCTTTAATTCTCAAATTCTCAAATTTTTCACGATAGAGCTGCATGGCTTAAATTTTTGTCAGTCTCTTCTACTGTCAAATGTTTGTCAAATATTTCTATTTAAGCTCAAATTCTCTGAAGCAGAGTGGTTTCAGAGAAAAAATGTAAGAGTTAAAGTAAACATATGGCCATTTGTATTCTTCTTCAGCAACTGACAGACCTCGACTCTCCAGGTCTGAAATAATATGTGCTTCTCAAGAATGGCAAGCTTTTTGTTTTGTTTTGTCTTCTGTGGAAAGACAGTTGGATTTCATATGTAAGTACACATTCCTATGTCCTTTAGCTTTCAGGAAGCTTAGCAGCATTGAAGTTGCATTCTAGTTTTAGACAACCAGGTGATAGATGTTTTTGAATGCATTTTTCACCTTTCATTTTATTACTTTATATCAGAAAGGAAATGTAGACTTCATTCCTACAACTGCATAGAACTGGGTTCTTCCAGGGCCAGGTGAGCTTGGTTGTGAAGTTCCTGACTGCAGCCTTGAAAGAAGGTGAACTCTGAGCCAGCTGAGCTGTCCCTGGACTCCTGATGCTCAGAATCTGAGTGATAGTCTAAACTGCTTCACGCCATTACATGGGGGATAATCTGTTACATAACAATAGAAAATTAGTATAGCAGAAGATATAGTAATGTCAATTCTCAGGTTTCAAAATTTGCTAACAGGTAACCAGGGCAAGGCAAAACAACACATATTTATAGCTAATTCGTCTCCCCTCCCCCCGCTTCTTCTTTTTTTTTTTTTTTTTGGTTTGGTACAGGGGACTTGAACCCAGAGGCATTCTACCTTGAGCTATACCCCCAGCCCTTTTTATTTTTTTTATTTTGAAACAGAATTTTTCTAAGTTTCTGGGGGTCTTACTAAGTTGCTGAGGTTGGCCTCAAACCTGTGATCCTCCTGTCTCAGCCTTCCAAGTACTGGGATTACAAGTGTCCGCCACTACACCTGGCTTCATAGCTAATTTCTTTCTTAACCACTACTTTCCAGGCTCAGTACTGACAGAACATATAGAAAATATGATCTCAGCATGCAAAAAAGTCTAAAATCTAGTATTAAAAAAGAAAACATTGTTGGTAATGTTCAATAGAATATTCCAGACAAGGTGTGATGATATGGCAAATATTTTTTGAGGGAATTTAATTTAAAGGTAGCTGGGAAAATCTTTAATTTGCAGGGAGCCAATAGCCTCTTTTAGTACAAAGTATTGCTGTGACTGTTTGCTCCAGACACAAAGAATGGCCTGTGACTGTTAAGTATTTGTGGGAAAGAGTCAAGGCTTTCTTTAGTAATCACTAATGAAGGACAACTAAGGTTTGCATCAGCAGGAATGCAGGGGAAATAGGCTGAGCTTCCTGGACAAATTCCAGAATGACATGGCTCTCTGAAATAGAAGGTCCTGCTTTGGCAAAAATCCAGTGAATCACTTTCCAGTCTACCTTTCCAAGATACGGACAATTGCTGCTCAGGGTTCATAGGCTTCCTTGCCTGGGAGCCAGGGGCACACTGCCAATTCGTTCTTCTGAAGCACCGTAGGCACCTTTTGAGACAAGCTAAAATATTGAGCACAAGAAGCATATGATTTGGGCTGAAGAAGAAATCCTTTACCCCTGCATTTCCAGTGAGGCCCCCTTCTGCATTTACCAATTCTTCACCTTTTCACCATTCTATACTGATGGTAGCTTTTGTGATTTTATGTTTGAATATGACCTTGCATGAGTGAAGAGTGATAATTTGTGGCCTCAATACCTTATTAGGCAACATCAAAAAAGAATGCTGGTACACACACACACACACACACACACACACACACACACACACACGAGGAATGGCTATGGATATAAAATAAATGCTCATTTTTGGTGTGTCATTTGGACCATACCACACAATGCCAAAATTAGCTTTTCATACCTCATTACATTGGTGTATTTTTTTGGTTTTTTTTGCAGTACTGGGGATTGAACTCAGGGGCATTCTACCTCCTCCGTGCTATACCCCAGCCCTATTTTTTATTCTTTATTTTGAAACTGAGTCTCACTAAGTTGCAGAATGTCTCACTAGGTAGCTGAGGCTGGCCACAAACCCAGATCCTCTGGTCTCAGCCTCCTGAATGCTGGGATTACGAGCGTGGGCCACCATGCCCGGCTTACATTGGTGTATTGAGTTGAATTAGTAATCAAAGTAGCATTCTCCATTTCCATTATATCAATCAGTGAGTTCTTCCCTCCTAGAATAATAAGAAGACTGAAATAACCCTGCCCAGAAGCAGTGCTAGCTACAGGGAGAAGGCCACTGCTGCAAGGGTTCTTTGAGCTCTAGTACTTGGAGAAATCTAAATATTGTGACAGGAGGCAGAAGAAGCTCACCTCCTTCTGAAAATCTGCTTAGTAGGTGTCCTAATTTGTGTGTTAGCTATTTACCTGAATAGAAAGAATAAAAAGCAATCAAGGGATTTGGGTGTTTCAAATAGCTGTGATCAAGGCCAGGTGCCTCCCTCCTCTGTGTGGGTCCTAAGAGTACAAAGAAAGCTGACCACATGCCCTTCCCAGGGATTCAATTAAGACAGACACATCAGTCCAACTCTGTTTTGAAAATTACTATATCCATGTTTATAGAAACAAATTCATAATAGACAAATTATAGAACTAACCAGGTGTTCCTCAACAGATGAATAGTTAAATAAAATGTGGTGTAGACACACAAGGTAATTTTACTCAGCCATAAAGAAGAACATAGTTATGTAATTTGCAGGAAAGTGGTTGGAACTGAAGAATATTATGCTAAGTTGGATCAGCCAGTCTCAGAACCTAAGGGTCATATGTCTTCTCTCATATATGAAAGCTAGAGAGAAAATAGGAAACCAAAGGGCCTCAGTCAATTGAGGAGACCAGTAAAATAGTGGAAGAGGAGTCAGGGAGGGCTATGAGGAAGGGGAAAATGATGCTTGATGAAGGGAACTGTTTAAAGAATGCTATGCCCATATGTGAAGCGATCACTATCAACCTGATTAACATGTATGGGGAGAGAAAGGAACAGAAACACACCAAGTTCTGTGTGCATTACATTTGTATCACTTTAAATCTCACTAAGATGTATAATTACAATGCACCAATAAAAGTTTTAAAAAATTACTCTCTAGTCTTAAGCTGATTAGCTATTTTTATTTACTCTTAGTTATTTTGGGCAAGCTCAACTTTCAGAGTCTCAGTTTTGCAATATCTAAGATGATGTGGCTAGAAATAATATCCTTCAAATCTGTTCTAGAGAGCCGGGCGTGGTGGCGCACGCTTGTAATCCCAGCATTCGGGAGGCTGAGACTGGAGGATCTGGGTTCGAGGCCAGCCTCAGCTACCTAGTGAGGCACTCCACAACTTAGCGAGACCCGGTTTCAAAATAAAGAATAAAAAAATAGGTCTGGGGGTGCAGCTCGGAGGTAGAATGCCCCTGAGTTCAATCCCCAGTGCCGAAAAAAAAAAAAAAAATCTGTTCTAGATCAAAATTCTCTGAGTACATGAATCAATCTTACTTATAAAGGAATGAGAAGTCAACTGCTTTCAATAGCAATAGCAGGGAGAAAATAACAATCAGGAAATTGTTGTCCTTTTTGTTGAAAACACATCAGGAAAGAACAGACTCCATAGAAAGGTTAAGGGAATAGAGTGAGAGCTGGGGGAAGGCTAAGTGAGTGCTGTGTGCATGTATGCCTCTACCACCCTGAACTGCATCAAGATGTATGATTACAATGCACAAATAAAATAAATTTTTTTCCAATGTCACCCTGTCTTTGTACCAACAAAACACAAAAGAATGCCCCAAATAGTACAGATTGATAAAATTCTCTATAAGAGGTAATGTGACAGGATAAGGAAGATCTTAGGAAAAAAATTATATATATATATATATATATATATATATATATATATATATATATATATATATATTACTAGTGATTGAACCCTTTATTAGGCTGTGGTTCAGTTTCATCAATGTAAGCATAACATTTGTTGGCCCACAATAATATTTTTGCTTTAATTGTGTGTGTATGTGTGTGTGTGTGTGTGTGTGTGTGTGTGTGTGTGAGAGAGAGAGAGAGAGAGAGACAGAGAGAGAGACAGAGAGACAGAGAAAGACAGAGAGATTAAGAATATTCTCTCTCTCTTTTTATTTTTATTTTTTGTTACTGAAGGTTGAACCCAGGAGCAATCTACCTCTGAGCTACATCTCTTGTCTTTTACAAAGGTAAGCAGAGATGTAAGTGAGGTGAGGGGATAGCATGGAAATGTGGTTACCAAAACACAGACTGGGAAACTGCAGAGGGGGTTGGGTTTCTTCAACAAATTACTTTCAAGAAGACTACAAAAAGAATAAAAAGTGGGAAAGAGAATGTATAGATTCAAAGAATAAAAACAGTTGTCACACTGGGCCATGGAATCAACTGCATTAAAATGTATCAGGTAAAAGCTAATAAAATAAAAGAGGTTGAACAGGACACTGTGGCACATGTCTGTAATCTCAGTACTTGAGAGGCTAAGACTGGAGGATTTCAAGTTGGAGACCAGCCTCAGCAAATTAGTGAGACCCTCTTTCACACACACACACAAAAAAATTAATAAAAATAAAAAGCACTGGAGATATAGCCCCTGGGTTCAATCCCCAGTACCAAAAACTAAAAATGAGAGAGAGAGAAAAAGGAGAGAGAGAGAGAGAGAGAGAGAGAGAGAGAGAGAGAGAGAGAAAAGAAAGGAGAGAATATTCTTTTTCCTGTCACACACACACACACACACACACACACACACACACACAGACAATATTAAAGCAAAAATATTGTGGACAAGAAATGTTAGGCTTACATTGATAAAACTGAACAATAGCCTGATACTGGATTTCAAAAAGAGCAAACTTGCATGAAATACAAAAAACAATTGATAATAGTCAGTAGCTATTGCAGCTTTTGATGTTTGTTTAATCTTCGTAAATCAGTTAGAAAATAATAAGCAGAAAGTAGAAAGGAGCTAAACAAATGCAAATTTAATACATGCAAAACACACATAATTCTCTATAAATCAAGAATGTGTGTGTTAGCTTTCCAGGTAAGATACATGAAAAATCTGACTCGGAGCATAGCGCTGAGGCCTCAGAGGCAGGATTATGATTGCAGAAGACAGCCAGGGACAAAGCAGACCATGCCTAGTCACTGGAACTAAACCTTCATCAAAGGAAGAGACACGGACCTGGCTCAGACTTCTTTTTTGTCTTTTCTTTTGGTACTGGGAAATGAACCAGGGATACTCTACCTCCAAGCTACACCCCCAGCCCTGTTTTATTTTTCATTTCAAAAAAGGGTCTTGCTAAGTTGCTGAAGGTCTTGCTAAATTGCTGAGGTTAGCCTTAAATCTGCAATCCTCCTATCTCAGTAGTCTCCCAAGTACTGGGATGATAGGAATGGGCTACCACAGCCAGCTTCTCAGATTTTTTTTATGGGCCAGTTACTGCCTGTGTCTCCACCATCCCCCTTTCTGGAACTGGACAGCCTGCAATTGTTTTGTTCCAGTCCTGCCTCCATATGATGGGTGTGTTGGAGGAGAAGGTAGCTTGTGTCTTTAACTGGAATGGTTTGGTAGGACTGTTTTCACAAAGCAGCTTAAACACCAGAAAACTCTGTGTCAGAAGGCTGACGCTGAGAGGCTGCCATTGAAGGGTTAGTGAGTATGGCTGATGTCTCCTGGGGTTTCTCTGTCTCGCAGATGGTAGACGTGTGTGTGTGTGTGTGTGTGTGTGTGTGTGTGTGTGTGTGTGTGTGTGTGTGAGCACTAGTCCAATTAGCTCTCTCTAATGACCTTATTTAAACTTTATTTCCTCTTTGAAAGCCCTGTCTCTAGACACAGTCATGCTCTTAACCAGAAGGGTTAGGGCATCCATGTGTGTCTTTTGTCAGGACTTGATTCTACCTCAAACAACATCTTGCAGAGTGATGGGGGCGATATTCAAGGAGTAAAATCTGAGAAGTCTCATCCTTATGTGGATCTCAGTTACAGAATTAAATCTCAATCTCTAGCAATAAGGAGATTAAACTTCGGGACTCTTGGGGAGAAGGAAGTGTACTTTGCATGTGGAAGAACGAGGTGAATTCTGCTCTCTGCACATGGCTGCCACACTTTCCTTCCAACGCTTTCTTCCTGTACCCTTCCACTCCTCATCAAGATCTGGACTCCATTTCCACTACCCTTAAAACAGGGTCAGGTAGCCTTGAAAACATGTGATGAGGCAGAACGGAACTGGTGCTGAGTGCCTCCTATAGCTGCTCACAGCCATAGGAGGCACTTCTGTCTTTCTCTTTCATCTCTTAGGCCACCTGCCCATGGAACCCGGTCACCATTTAGTGAGCATGCTCAAGCTCCAAGGGAAGCCACATGTCTGTATTCTAGCCAATTCCCTGTGGTGGTGCTTGGCCAGGCTTAGAAGTGAGGGAGGCTCCGGAATCCCTGGGCACTGCTTCCAGATGAGTCCAGGAGCTGACCATCAGCGTGTCCCAAAGACCACACTAGCTGGGAATGAGTTCTGAGCCATCCTTTCTGAGTCCTACCCAAACTGAAGATGCATGAGCTAAGTGAAGCTTCTCATGGCTGATTCAAGCTACTAGGTTTTGTATTATTTTTTATTGGAGCCACAGTATGTGGAACACTTGTTTGTTTCAGAAAAAAATAAAAATAAGAAATATATATGCTTCATGGAAAAGCTATAATAAAATTGAGTATAACACAATCAAATAATATACAATAATAAACTATCCCCAAACACAAGCATTCTCAGACAGAAAGTGAAATATTCTCAATTTAAGTTTGAATGCTATTTTCTGGAAGATTGTCTTTCTGTCAGAAAAAAAAAATAACAAAACAAAAATAGATGCAGGACTGAATTTCTAGCTGCTAAGGCTGCTAACACCAGTTGCTCTGATCTATCCTTTGTTTTATATTTTATTCCTGATTTTGCTAGTGTGGGGAACATGCACACTAATCAATTTTGTGATAGCATTAAGCCTCAGTGTTTCAATTCTATTAAGCTTAGCACATAACTTGAAAAGAAACTTACACTTGATATATACCGAGTTGTAAATGTTTATCTGAAAGGGTCCATACATTGCTCTGATTTGCTGTATCTGATAGCTTCACTGTATCAGATGGATGTGATGATCACACAAGAATCACTAATAGCATTTAATCAGTTATTGAAGTAATTTTTCTGCAACCACACAAAAAATACAATGCAGGAAATCTTATCTAGTTTGCTATTAGTTTCTATTTGCATTTTTTTCATTTTAAAAATCCAATGCATCATTATTATTCATACTAAAACTAGTTTAGCTTTGTTTTGTTTGTGCTTTGTGATCCCTTAAAAATGTGTTTTATAATTAAAATAAATCAATTGTTAGTTGCTTTTGACCATTCAAATATTCATGAAATTTTTGAAAATTTCTTGCTTTACTAATCTAGCCTCAAAATGCAGTTGCACAAGCTCAGGTAAGGGTTTGGACATACAAATCGTTAGTAGTAATAACATAAAGATTTCCCATTTGGAACTTGGCTCACAAACTTCTTTCTAAGTAATGCCATGCAATCTATTTAATCAGTGCTGATGGTCATCTTTGCCTGTCCTTTCTCCTTTCCTCTGTGAGTTTGAAAGCTGCTCACTCACTGGGAGGTGAAACCTTTACGCATGGTGGAAGACAGTTCCCACTGAGCAATGTAAGCCCATCCAAGTCACTGCTGGTGAGAGAGAGAGAGGTAAGAAACTGTCCACTGATAAACTTTTCTATTGATTGTTTTTGTCATTATTGTTTTACTGGGTTTGATTTCAGATTTGTTTCCTGAAAATAAAATTCCAGGTGCTTTTCTCTAAAAACAAACTTTGATTTCATAATTCTGAGTTACCAACTAGGTGTGGTTATATATACCGGTAATCCCAGTACTCAGGAGGCTGAGACAGGAGGATTCCAGTTTGGAACCCAGCCTCAGCTATGCTGTGAGACCCTGTTTTGAAATAAAAAATAAAAAGTGCTGAGGAATGTAGTGTGAAGGTCAAATGCTCCTGAGTTCAATCCCCAGGACCACAAAGAAAAGAAAAATCTTTTGTTTCCCCTCTAACCTATATGGCCTTAATTTTGTGAAGTCAGCCAGTGGGGGCAGGTTGAAGATTTGGCAGATGAAGACAGTAGATATTATTTAAATACTTGTTCCAAAACAGAGCTTTCTAAATCTACTGTGGGTTACCTCACTTAGCAAGGCAGTTTTCTTTTATTGATTTATGTGTAAGGAACTATTTCTGTAATGCATAGAATATAATCAGACTCAGGTTAATTGTGAATGGTTCTTGTCTTTAAGAAACAGAAAGGAAATTATTGTTTACATAAAGCTTATCGATTTCTTCAGTTGCATTTGCATGTATCTGTATGTATTCAACAAGCTAACAGTGAGGATTTCCCTAATTCTCTTTAGATGTTTATTCCTTCCAGAAGGTGGCAGTCTGTAATGTTAAAAAGGTACATGATATTATTCTGTAAGCTTTTAAGCTGCTTCGTTCAGAACTAAGATGAGCAGCAGGAAAAAAAAGTGCCCTTTATAGCTGCTATTTATTCTTTGGAGCAAAAACAAGTTAAATACTTATCCTCGCTGTGCAGGTAATGACAGAGTCACCGCTGTACAAATAGTGATGCCACCACTTTTATGGCTCTTCAGACTGTGGGAGCAGATGGGAAGAAAAGTTGAAAGCATAGTATTTGGAAAGCTGAATTTATTCTGAGACCATGGAAAGAGGAAACCATGGCAAAATTATTTTTGAAAAGTGGTCAGCTATTTGTTTAGTTTAGATGAAAATACATGAAAAGATAACTTTATTTGCATTTAACTTGTTCTTCCCCAAAGACTATTACCTTACCATGTCCCTGTGGTTATTCAAACTGCTTATCAACTGCTCTGACTAGGTAAAGACAACTCTTGTCACCTCCAAAATGGCGGCACTCACAATTCCTCTTCAACCTGCTAGGGCTGGTTGTGCTCTAGTGCTAAAATGCCATCTCATCTAGGAAACAGAATTCAGTGATTAAGTTGTTTGCTACTGTGTTTTCTCTCCAGTTGGGTAATTTCTTCCTTTCCTTTGGTCAAGGTTTATTCTTAGTTGCATGTAGTATTCTTTATGCCAGTCTTTGCCTTGTTCCCACATCTATCAGCATCCAGAACCACCAGGTAGAAATCTAAGCAAATAGTACCACTCTCCCAAATATTTGGTGAATGAATTATATGTCAGATAGGCTCAGTATTACTCATAGAAAGGACTATGGCTTCAATCTAGTTATATAGATTGGGTAGGAAAAGTCCCATTTATGGAAGAGTTAGAGAAAAAAATAATAACAATTATTCCTCCAACTCTAATTTGCCCCTTGTTTGAATTCCAGAACATTAACGGTACATTTTATGCAGCATAATCACAGCACCATGTGCCAAAGGAGTGCTTAGTTAAATATTTCTATAGTTAAAATGCAGAGACCAGTCTCTCCATGGAGGAATACGACTCAACCTCTGCATAGACTTGGCCAGAATGTTATGTAGCCTGAAAAATCCAAAAAAAAAAAAAAAAAAAAAACCCAAAAAAAAACCAAAACAAAAATGCTGAAATAACAACAACAAAAAAAATCTTTGCCTTTTGACTTCCATCCACAACTGCCCCATATTTAAGTTTGGGATTAGATAGATTAAATCTCAAATGAAAAGTAAAATATTCTTTATGATGTAGTCAGAGTAATTTCTGTACTACCTTGATCTCTGTAATTCAGATAATCAGATTCACTCATCAAATTGAGCATCTTTTGAGTGAAGGAGATTTTTCATTGCGTTTTTTTAAGAATTCACTTTATATTTTGTGTAAGTCCTTAAAATATCAGATATGCCTTTGCTAATATTTTCTTCCCAATCTGTGATCTATTTTATCTCTCCTTTGATAGTCATGAAGAAAGCCAAAGTGTTTAATGTTAAGGAAGTGCAAGAAATTGATATTTTTCCTCATGGTTCATATTTTTAGTTATATCTAAAATATCATTACAAAAACCAAGTCACCTAGATGTGAATTTAATAATTCTGTTATTTCAGTTTAGCATTGAAATTCAGTATGAATTAACTTTTGGAAAAGTTGTAAGGAATAAGAAACATTAATTTAATTTTCTTGTGGATTTTCAGTTCAACACTGGTAATTATAGTATCAGTTGTTTAAAAATATTACCCTTTCTCTGTGTCTTTTGCCCATTTTTACAGATAAATTTGCTACAGTTGTGTGGGTCTATTTCTGGGATATCTATTTGTTTACATTGATCTCTGTGCTTCTACTCTTGCTAATGCTTCAATGACTTGATTCACCAGGTTTATAGAAAGTCTTGAATCAAATGGTGCCAGCCCTTCTGCTTTATTTTCTGTCACTCTTTTGACTATTTTGTGGCTTTTGCTCTCCTTATGAACTTTAGGATTAGTTCATCAACATCTAAAAATTAGCTTGCTGAAATTCTGACTGAGACTGTGTTGAATCTCTAAATCGAGTTGGTATGAACTCACATCTTAACACTATTTTTTTTATTGGTGCATTATAATTATATATCTTTGTTAGGTACAAGCTGGTGGAGGCATACATGCACACATCTCTTATTTAACCCTTCCCCAATTCCTGCCCCATTCCCTCCCTCCTCCCCCCTCCTTATGTTCAGTTTAGTGATTGACTTTGACATGTTTGTGAAAGTACATCATGTGCCTTAGGGTGCCCCCCCACCACCTTCAGTTAAGTCACCTTCTTTGCTCATCTAAGGTTTGTCCCTCTTCGTCTAGAGTCCCTCCTATGACCCACTTTCTCCCTAGCTTCTGCATATTAGGAAGAACATCCGATATTTTACTTCTTGTGACTCACTAATCTCACTTAGCATAATGTTTTCCAGTTCCATCCATTTCCCTCGAATGACATGATTTTGTTCTTCTTTATGGCTGAGTAAAATTCCATTGTGTACATATCCCATAGTTTTGTAATCCATTCATCTATTGATGGACGTCTTGGCTGGTTCCATAGTTTGGCTATTGTGAATTGTGCAGCTATAAACATAGATACACATGCATTGGTCTGATAGTTTGGTTTCCATTCTGTTGGGTAGATACCCAGAAGTGGTATTGTTGGATACACCTTAACACTATTGAATCCTGACACCCATAAACTTGAAACATCCCTCCATTTAGTTTTATCTTCCTAAATTATATTCTCCATGGCTTTGCAGTTTTCTCAATATGCCATGTGCCTATTTTTACACATTTATATACCTAAGTATTTCTTTTTGTTCTGTTGTTCCCTTTCATTTTAACCTAGCTGTGTCTCTTGTCCTTATGTTTAAAGTAGGTTTCTTGCTGGCCTTGGTGGTGCACAACTGTAATCCTAGTACTTGGGGTGCTGAGGCAGGACAATTGAAGCTTCCAGGGCAGCCTTAGCAACTTAGCAAGGCCCTCAGCAATTTAGGTAGACCCTGTTTCAGAAAAGTAAAAAGTAAAAAGAATTGAGGGTGAAACTTGAAGGTAGAATGTTTCTGGGGTTCAAAAATAAAAATAAAAATAATAGGTTTCTTGAAAAGAACATACAGTTAAATCTTTATCTTTTGAGACAATCTGTCTTTGAATTGGTACATTTAGATGATTCACACTTGAAGTCGTTGATGAACTTGGACTCAAGACTACCATATTTGCACTTATTTCTCCTTTGCTGCACTAATTTTTCTTTTTTTTCCCACTCTCCTTTTTTTCTGACTTCTCAGGTTTTAATTATGTGTTTTTTATGATTCTATTTTCTCTTCCTTTTTAACTCATCAACTTTTAAAAAAAATTAGTAGTTTTTCCAGTATTTGCAGTATACATTTATAACTAACATAATTCTACTTTTAAATAACAGTATGAACACTGCAAGGTACCTTGTTGCAGAACATTAAAAATTTCTCTTTCCTATTCCTAATAGCATCGATTTCACTTATCTATTATCTGTAATCCCAAAACATATCATTGCTACTATTATTTTACACAAAGAGATACCTATTAGATAAATTAAATATAAAAAGTACATTATCTTATATTGTCATCATTTCTTCCTTAAAGTTCATTCTCTCCTTATACAGACATGAGTTATTGATCTATACCACTTTCCTTTTTTCTATAAAACATCTCTTACTCTTCTAGTAAGACAGAAATATGCCCTTAGGCTTTGCTTGACCAAAAAAAAAATCTTTATTTATTTTTTGTTATTGTTGCTGCTATTTTTATACTCTTATTGATGCATTGTAAATCTATGTAATGAGGGATAGAGTGATAGGCATTCTTTTTCAACACATTAAATATTTACTCCACTTGCTTCTTGTTTGCATAATTTCTGAATTAAAATCCAATATAATTCTTATATTAGTTCTCTGATAAGCAAAACAGTGTTTTTGGCTTTGACTTATTTCTAAATTTCTATTTGATTGTCTGGAATTGTATAAGACAGGCCTTAAATGTAACTTTTGTTTTATTTTGTCTTTTGTTGGTTTTTTTATTCTCTTCAGGTTCTTTGAAATCACTGGCTCTGTAGTTTGATGTTTGCCATTATTTTAGAAAATTCTTGTTATTCTCACTTCATATGTTTATGTTCCTTTCCGGTTTCTTTTTCTCCTGGTGTAACCATAACACATATGCTATACCTGTTGGAACTCTACCACACAGGTTTTTTTTTTAAATACTGTACCATTTTTTCAGTCTTTTTTCCCTTTGATTTTAGTTTACAAAATTTTTATTGACATTTTCAAGCTGTTTCCAGTTTAATTATAAACCAATAAATAGGCATTTTAAAAATAATTTATGCTACAATGTTTTCATTTTTAGCGTGTGTGTGTGTGTGTGTGTGTGTGTGTGTGTGTGTGTGTGTGTGCGCATACATGTACAATGTTGGGGGTGGCACCCACAGCCTTCTACATGCTGGGCAAGTGCTCTACCACTGAGCTGAACTCTCACTGCTATCATTTCATTTTGATTCTTTCTTACAGTCTTCATCTCTGTGTTTATATCACTTATATGTTGTTCAGTGCTATGAATTTTTTTCATCATCTCCTTTAAATAGTTTATTTGCAGTACCAATCTGATACTTCTCAAAGCCCTGCCATAGCTGATTAGATTGCTTGCTTTGTCTCTTCTCACTGGGCTGGGGCCTTCTAGCAAGACTTCTGGGTCTTTGTTGAAAACCATACATTATAAACTGGGAAGAAAGAATAGGCAGAAATAGTCTGCTAGTGTCCAGATTCATGTTTATATAGGTAGGAGTTGATCTGTGTTTAATGTTTGCCACAGCTATTGATTGATGGAGATACTATAGATGACATTCAGTTTTATTCGATGTCCTTGTTTTTTTTTTTTTTTTTTTTTTTCCTCCTTTGTTGTATTTGAGTTTCCCTGGAAACTCCTTCTGAAACACAGTTTGATTCTTGCAAATTTTTGCAGCAGCATTTAACTGTTACTATACCAGAGAGCTGTTGATAGTGTAGTATAGCTATTGGCAGTAAGGCATGGGAGAAGAAATATGCCATAATCTTCTAATTAGTTCTCAGCCTTTTGAAGATCTGATGTCCCTGGGCTGTGACCTCACAAGGTTATCTCACTGCTCTTTTTACTACTCAGATGAGACAGGAAAGCTTGAGGAGTCTGGAAGTACACATTTTCCTTCTTTCATAGTGGTTACCTTCTACTGAATTAGTTTTCTTGTGGGGGAGACCTTTGTAAAACAGAAGAGCGTGTTCTGGGTGTATTTAAGAGGGTTTCCTTTCTCTTCCTACTTCAGGAAGCAGGTAGACATGTTTCTCTGAATATTACCCTGTTAACTTGAGCCTACTAGAGGTAAAACTCATGAAAGAAGATTGCATCCTAAGCCAGGCATGGTGGCGCACTCTTGTAATCCCAGCATTCGGGAGGCTGAGACCGGAGGATCCGGGTTCGCGGCCACCCTCGGCTACCTAGTGAGGCACTCTGCAACTTAGTGAGACTTGGTTTCAAAATAAAGAATAAAAAATAGGGCTGGGGGTATAGCTCGAAGGTAGAATGCCCCTGAATTCAACCCCAGTACCGCAAAAAAAAAAAAAAAAAAAAGAAGATTGTATCCTGTAAAATTTGACCTGTAAGAGGTCATCCCAAGCTAAAGCACATTGAGCTACCAGAAATTAGTGAGTTATAGCTTAAATATCCCTGCCACTTACAGGCTCCACCAGTGCATCTACTCTTAGAAATCTGCAATTATCTGTATCTACTTGTGTCTCCAGTTTTCCAATTTTCTCTTAGACCTAATGAGTTACTGGTTTGAAGTTTTTCAGTTTTTCTTGCTGTGAGGAAGAGAGTGACAAGTGCCTACCCCTTTCTACAACAGAGTAGAAGCAGTTTCTGGATTTTTTAGTTTCAAATATGGGAAACAAAGTGCCAATAAAACCTTTCCCACAGTGAACTTGTGAAGATCAAAACTACACTGAGATTCTGTCTCACTCCAGTTGGAAACAGCAATCATCAAGAATATAGAGTAGTAAATGCTGGTGAATATGCGGGGAAAGAGGGACTCTTATACACTGTTGGTGGAAGTGTAAATTAGTACATCCACTATAGAGATCAGGATGGAGGTTTCTCAAAAGACTAGAAATGGAACCACCATATGACCCAGCTATACCACTCTTCAATATCTTTCCAAAAGAATTGAAGTCAGAATACTATAGTGATGCATGCCTACACATGTTTATAGCAGAACAATTCACAATAGCTTAATTATGGAACCAACCTGGGTGTCAGTCAACAGATGAATGGATAAAGATAATGTGGTATATATGCAAAATGGAATTTTACTCAGCTATTAAGAAGACCAAAATTATGTCATTTTTAGGAAAATAGATGGAACTAGAGAAAATCTAAGTGAGGTCAGTCAGTCTCAGAAAGTCAAGGGTCACATGTTTTTTCTCATGTGAACGCTAGAGAGAAAACAGGAAACAAAAGGTACTTTAGATAAATAAGGAGAGATCAATAGAATAGTGGAAAGAATTATAGGAGGGAAATGTGGGGAGGAAAAAGAAAAAACTGAGGAAGGAAACAGGTCAAATAATGCTATCCATATATCGCTACCAATCTCATTAGCATGTAGGGGATCAAGTGGGGGAGAGTGGGGTGATCAAGTTGGTGAGGTGCTGGAGAACACACCAAGTGATGTGTACATATATGAAGGTATCAATTTGAGTCTCATTATGATGTATAATTGCAATGTAACAATAAAAGCATAAAAAGAATCCCATTTCCTAAAGCACCATTATAATTCTAGCAAATAACATATACCAATAAAATAATGATTTCTAGATATTAAGAGAATAAAATCAGTGCACAGTACAATCTCAATAGCTAGAAAGTGTGGGTTCAAAGAAATCTCAGCTATTCCTTTGTAGCAAAAGATGAAATAGACTCTGGGGAGAGGGTGATGACCCAGAAGGAAAGATTAGAATCATTTTGATATAGTTGGACAGATTCTAAATTGCAGGTGACATTCCTCAATATACAAGTCCTGGCCTTCAGTATAATAATTATTAAATATATATTTTTTGACAAAAGTGAAAATTATATGCATGATATCAACAGGATTGTGGCACTTATGTGACACTCAGTGAAGATAATTGGAGCTTAACTGACATCTAATTGCTCTTAGAATCATCCTTGCTTTCTTGATTCTTTTTTAGTTTGATTGTTTTGTTTGCTTCTGTGGGATTTTATTCCTGTGTTGGTTATCTCTATCAGTCAAGGGAAAGTTTTAAAATGTTTGGAAACTATGTTGGTCATAGCTTATTTCTGTATGTATTTGACAATATCATGCTCATGAAAGGAATTCAGGTGGAAGAGATCATGCAGCTACAAGCACAAGGAGTATTTGCTTTCCATGAGCAATGTTTTCCTATTGTCAACAATGTCATCTCCACTAGTCATCGTGAATAGAAAGTGTTATCATCACACACTCAATATATGGCAGTAGCTGTTTTTTTATAGGAAAGGTTAAGTTGAAGTATTAGAGCAATGACAGCTATTATCCAGCTAGGATTTCAGATCATTAAATCATAACTAATATATGAGATAAGCAGAAATGCAAAAGTTTGGAGAACAAATAAAACAAACAAATATAGAAAAATATAGGGAAATACTTGCAAAGCAAACACTTTAAGTAGCATTCAGTAGTATCAGATATAATCAAGTGGATGCAAGAAGTGTGAATTCCTTTAACACCATGGCAAATGCTGCTGTCAGGTAGGCACTTTTACTATGTTACCTTCGTAATTCACAAAGCCTTGGCAAGCAGAAGTTAAGTTGGGATGCTCAAGTCCCACATCAATGAGATGGTGGGGATGGGACCCAAGCCCGGCAGTCTGACTTCAGAAGTTGACCCTTAACCATCATTTAAAAATGTTCTAGAAGTCCTTGACATTAACCATCACTTAAATATACCACAGATACCTAAACTAAATAAGTAAGCACTAAGTCATGGGGAAAATTATTTAGTCATTTGACAAATCGTGTATTAGGAAAAAGATTGGAAGACTCTCTACAGCACTAAAAAGTACATTAATGCCTGGTGTTGTGGCACATGCCTGTAACCTTGGTACCTGGGAGGCTGAGATAGGAGGATCATGGATTCGAGGCCAGCTTCACCAACTTAGAGAGATCCTCAGCAACTTGTTGAGATCCTGTTTCACCCCCCCACACACACACCAAATGCATGAAGTTTACACCAAGTTTGAAGTGGCTTTTTAAGATGTTCTTTTGTTGCTGTTTCTGTTCTCACTGGTGTTTGTTGCTGTAAGTTTCCATACACTTTGCAGTATTTTAGCTTAATTTTGAGTCAATATCCTCAGAGATGAAGCCACACTAAGCTACTGTTAGTTGACTTCAAATATAATGGGTTTTGCCATATTTGTATTAGGCATTGATAAGCATTTATAGTCTGAGGACAGAGAAGAAGTGGATCTGCTCAAATGATTACACTTCTCTGAGAACAAAGTAATTGTACTTCAGAAGAAAGCAGCTGCTCCGATTGTGCCATTCAGTGACTGAGCCCTTTGCCGGTGACTCTGTAATAATTTAGCACCAAGTGCCCCCAACACCCTCACATGAAAGGGCCCCTCTCTCCTCCTGGCACTCAAGGGACTGGTGTGTCATCTCCTCTAATGACAGTGGACAAGGATTGTTAGCAATACTTTCATTTTAATGATTTTAAAGACACTGCACTACTTCCTCAGTGGTTGGTCTTAATAATAGATGACTCACTGTCTTGAAAAAAAATAGCTGATCCCTTTAGGAGAATCCTGCAGATACTGTTAGATACGATATGCCTGCTTTTATATATATTAACACTGCATTCCCTAAATAAGCATGATTCATATGTAAGTTAAATTCATTGTATTCTTAATTATGAAAAGAGGCTATGCACTTTGTTTTCCTTCTAAACCAAGGCTTAAGCAGTCACTTTATCCAAAGATTCCATTCTTTCTCACTGGTCATGGTTGCATGAGAGAAGCTCATAGAAAAAGTTATAGATATAAAGACTTTAGCCTGGTGTGGTGGTGCATACTTATAATTCCAGTACTTAGGAGGCTAAGGAGATGGAAGGATTATGGTTTGAGGCCAACTTCAACAACTTAGTGAGACTCTGTTTCAAAAAAAATTTTTCTTAAAGGAGTGGCAGTGTAGCTTGATGGTATAATGACCCTTGGTTTGATTCCCAGTAATAAAAACAACAACAAAAAGAAGTACTTTGCTAAGTTTTTAATTTTCTGGAACTCAATTTCCTCTCCTGAGAAATGAATAATTTTAACAACCACCTGCATAAATACACCAAGATCTTATGTACGTATCATATTGAATCTCATTATGATGTATAATTGTGATGCACTAATAAAAGCATTAAAAATAATTATAAGCCAGGCATGGTGGTGGATGCTTGTAACCATAATACTTGGGAGGCTGAGACAGGAGGATCATAGGATTGAGGCCAGCCTCAGGAACTTAGCAAGAAAGACCTTTTCCAATTTAGTGAGACCCGGTTTCAAAATAAAAAATAAAATAGGGCTGGGGGTATAAGCACAGAGGTAGAATGCCCCTAGGTTTAATCCCCAATATAAAAAATTATAAATAACATATGTGTAATAAACAGATCATATGGAGATCACATGACATTTATAATGTGGTAGCACTTCAGATTGGATGTGGTGATTAAGAGAACTTTTTTTCAGACGTCGTGAAATTGTATGCATACCTGGCTCCAGAGCTGGAGTTAAGAACATGTATTTGAAGGCAGAGAAGCCTAGGATTAAGCTATGAATCTGCAATCAACTAGCAGTATGTCCTTAGGATCCCATGTCCACCTCTGGGCTAGCATTTACTGATGATACTTTTTTTTTTTTTTTTTAATATTGCCCTCTGCATTTTCCAACTTAGCTGAGGTATGACTTAGTTCTGACAGATTCTGATAATTAAAACATGATACAATGAGTACTCTTTCTGCTATCTTCTCCACATTGGATTATGATACCTCCATCTATCTGTTCTCACCATAAATCTTTGACATGGAGAACTGAGAAATGTTCCCTATCCTCTGTGACTGAGTCCACTGCCAGTCCTGTCATCGCACTATGGGATTCAAGCCGCTGCCATCTCTTGCTTGGTACTCCTTTTAGTCACATCCATACTCCATTCTCAACAAGAACTCATGTGATCTTTTGAAACACATATGTCTGTATATGCCTGTGTTGTTCAAATACTGCCTATGGCTCTTCTGTACACTTAGAACACACAGTGGAAAATCTTTTCCAGAAACTCTGCATCCTCTAACTCCTGGCTTTAGCATCTCTGTCTGGGTCTGCTCTGGTCAGCCTTCCTGGCCTCCTCAGTTACTAAAACCATCACAGCCTCTCCATATTCAGAGATATTTCTTCAGCTTAGACACCAAACATGGATCCTTTTGATCTTTAGTTAATGCAACTTTATCAGAGTCCTCTTCTGGCTCCTTCAATCAAAATCAGACACTGGTCAGCCTTCATTTTCCTTAGAGGGTACATGGACTCCACAGATTTGCTGCTGTAGCTACATGCTCACCCAGCCTAGCACAAAGCAACTACTTTAAAAAATGATGCATGAATGGATGAATTCAAGAATAGTACTTGCTTACTCAGGTCCTCAGTCCTCACCTCTGTAAAATGGGGCTCATAATATCTATTTGGTTGAGGAATCCTAAGAACTGTTGGATTATGTAAGTCTCTTACAAAAAGAATATATCCAATCAGGATAGCGTATACCTGTAATCCCAGTACTATGGAGGCTGACACAGGGGGATCACAGATTCAAGGCTGGCTTCAGAAACTCAGCCAGACCCTCAGCAACTTAGCAAGTACCTGTTTCAAACTAAAAAATAAAAGGGCTTAGGATGTAGCTGGAGGTAGAAGGCCCCTGGATTCAATCCCCAATAACAAAAGCAAAACCAAAACTAAAACAAATCACCCTAGCTCACCATATCTATTGCATTTCTAATTCTTGCCTAGACTTTCTCATCAACCTATTCATATCTAGAAAATATCATGAAAAATTTTCAAATATTACATTTATATGGTCAATTCAGATTCATTTTCATTAGCTATTAGGAAGTAATCCAAAACTATATGAATATACAAGTACACTTAAATACAGATATATGTAATATACTACACAATATTGTAATATAAACTAAATATATGTATGTATTTATGAATTCTTATGTAATTGATGAAAATATTTTATTAAATAAATGGATTATCAAAATTGGATAGTAATAATTCTGAACATCTAAACTCACTTCTTCAAAGCATACACTTCGAGTTCAATTTTTTGCTAACAAACTTCATTAAACTGAATATCATTAATAGAGATTTAATTTAGTATTGGAAAATATACTCATAATTGGTTATTTTTTAATTTTGGCTTTAACACTGAATAAATAGCATTATGAGATTTTCATATATCATCTGAGTAAAATTCAGCTCTCAAATTCAGATAGCTATATGATTAGTATAGAAATATTTGAAAGTGTTCTTGTCTTAACCTGATACTTGAATTCTAATACATATATATGTATATTTTTGTACATATGCGTGTATACTATCTATGTGTACTTAGATATGGCTACATGTAAATGTACACATGCATCTACATATGTTTATATATGCCTCTACATAAATATGTATAAATTAATATTAATATTATCTCTATATTACTATCTATCTATATGTATATATTATATATCTGTATCTATCTTTCTATCTTGGAACTTTATGCATATGTAGTTGCATTTTTTCAGAATTTTTTCCATTTTAAATCCCTATCCTCCTACGGTTTCTACCCTTGACATTTTAATCATCTTTCTTAAAAATACAAAATAAAAGAGACAAAATAATAGACCCCCTTCAGAACCTCAAATTACATTCAAGATTTCTCATTTTGGTATTTCTGATTTTGTTGTTTTGTTGGCTTTTCAAACAGTTAATTCTCCTGAAAAATAAGTGGCTTGCTTTTTTTCTTAAACCTGGGAAAATATGGGCCACATATTAGCTTAATGCTTTTCTTTTCTTATAATCCCACTAAAGAGTCATTTAGTAAGACTATTTGTGAAAGACAAGATTTCATTGTAATAAAAAAAATCATAGGAAAAGGTTTTTCCTCTTAATAAATCAACACAGTGATGAAATCCTGTGAAACACTCCATTTCTAACTGAGGAGGAATGGAGAAGCCTCCCTCCCATTCACCCTCTGGTTGCTCTTTGCTGTCTCAAACCCTTGCTTTAGTCAATAGCCTTGGCCACTGTGGCTTGTTCACACCTGCACACAATAATTGTGCTTTACTCTCTGACAAGAGTTCTCTCTCATCATCATGTGATCCTTGACAGTTTTCTACTAGGAAATGAACAAACAGAAATTTGAAATTGTTAAATAAGATTCTTAAGAGATTTGAGTGTTAACCAGGGATATATACTCAACAAAAGATTATATTCATGGAACAGGCTGGCAAAATGATGGATTGTACTTATTTTGAGTTTATGAAAATATACTAGAGGTCTTACATTGATCTTATCAGTGAATTAAATGATATTCTTTCTAGAAGAAACAGGTTTTAGTTTTAGCAATAGAAATGTAAGACATTGATATGAATAAGTGAATAAAGAGTTAATTGGTTCTAACCTAGAGCAAAATGAGAACAAACTGAATCGTGTGTCTAGTATTTATTCTTCTGAGAATACATGTGATTATTTTACATATATATGTATATAGAAATGTATATATGCATACAATGAATATATATACTAATTGTTATATTTATATAAAATATTATATACTTGGCTTTTAACTAAATGGTTTAGATTCTAGATTAGGTGCTATATGATAGTTTACCAAATTTCCTTTTTTTCATCATATGAAAAATGTAGAATGTCTCCTGAAGAACTCATGTATTAATTGAGTCATGAGGACTATAGTATCATCAGTGGATAAACCCATTGTAATGTATTTACTGAGTGGTTACATAGGTAGGCAAGGTGTGGCTGGCTGGGGAAGGCGAGTCTCTGGAGGTGTGGCCTTAGTGACTGTATTTTTGTCTTTGAATCTCCTTGCTTATTGCCCTTTTGCTTCTGGCCTCTGTAATGTGAGAACAGAGCCTTGCTTTCTCCCTCTCTCTGCTTCCCATTGTCCTGTCCTGAGTGCAGCAGACCTGGCATGACATAGATTGAAATCTGAAATCTCCAAAAATTGTGAGTAAATAAACTTTCCTTTCTCTAAGTTGTGTGGCCAGTTGCTTTGGATTATGGCAGTGAGGATGTGGACCGAGATATTGCATAATTGTAATGTGGTTAAAAGTAGATTATATTCATGCTTCTAAATATTCATGTTGTCATTGTATAAGTTCCTCATAACTATACTGTACTATACTGAGGTAAGTTTTCTTTATCATGATATTGGACATTTATACATAACAAAAAATAGAAATAAATCTCCTTAATTCATTTTATCTTTCTATTCTTTGTATTTTGACATAGGTTATAAAATATTTTCTATAACAAATTTTAGGTAGAAATTACAAAATACCATAAAGTTTACCAATTAATAAAAACGACAGAATACTGAAATATATCAATAATACAAATGAGAAGTTATTTTTCAGAATGAAAACAGGACCCACAGATATCTTGTTACAAGATAAAGAAAAGGATTTATCCATAGCTTTGGAAAGTGGCAAGGAGAATATCAAGGGTGAATGATTGAGGATAGTGTTTACACACATAACATTTACCATGCTAAGAAAATTTTGTGAGAGACATGAAAGAAAAATTCAAGCAATTAACATATAACATAAACAATAAGCTAAAGAGTGCTCCAAAATTCAAAATGACAATTTTTATCATAACAACACTTTACTTGGAGAGATTACTTGCCCAAATTAAAAAATAAAGTATGTTTAAATAGTTTACAGAATAAAACAAGTATCAAAGTTTGTATGTGCCAATTTATCTGCCTATATTTCCACTTATACCATCCAATAATTTTGCTGAAAGTTATGTAGCACACAGTCTTTTCTTTCTATGAGTCTTGCAATTGGAAGAAAGATTATTTGAAATAAATTCTGACACAATATTTGTAATGATGAAGATGTCACAATTACTTTGTAAAACAATTTAGAAATATTCCATGACTTAAAAAATGACTCTATGAAATCTGCCAGTTTACTTACCAAAACATGGGTCAAAATGACATGCTTAAGAGTGTTTAGACCATATAAACAACTCAAATCTCCATCAAACAGAGAATATGTAGATATATTTTATCATACTTAAATATTCCTATAGCTAAAGTGATTGAATTAGATTATATCTATCACTATAGAAAAATCTCAGAAATGTAAAAGTAATAGAGCCTATTTTGCAAAATTACATAATAATATTAATACATTGAGTAAAATTTCTCAAAATAATACATTAGTATAGCATATATGCAGTACAGTCATAAGAAATTGACCAAACCACACTGAAGCTTATCATAGGAGACAAAGCAGGTCATTTTATTACTGGTAAAAGGAACAATTCAGCAAGAGGAAATAACAATTGTCAACATTTATGCCCCAAACAACTTAAACTGACTAATAGCAATCAAAGAGATAGAAACATCAATAAAGAGTTTACCACCAAACAAAATCCCAGGGCCAAATGGTTTTCCAAGTGAATTTTATAGAAGAGCTAATCCCCAAACTCCTCAAATTATTCTGTGAAATGGAAAGAAACAGAACTCTACCAAACACATTCTATGAAGCCAACATCACATTAATACCAAAGCCAAATAAAGACAGCTCAAGAAAAGAAAACTCTAGGTCTATATCACTGATGAACTTAGATGCAAAACTGCTAAACAAGATACTAGCAATGCACATTCAAAACCACATCAAGAAAATTATACACCATGACCAAGCTGGGTTCATCCCAGGGATGCAAGGCTGGTTCAACATATGAAAAACAATCCATGTAACTCATCACATAAATAGACTCAAAGACAAAAAACTACATGATCTTTCCAATTGATGCTGAAAAAGCACTTGATAAAATCCAACACACATTCATGCTAAAAGTACTGCAGAGAATCAGAATAGCCAGAACATACCTCAACATCATAAAAGCAATATACAATAGGCACACAGCCAACATCATATTAAATGTGGAAAGACTGGAAGTGTTCCCACTAAAAACAGGAACAAGACAATAATGTCCATTATCACTACTTCTGTTCAATATAGTACTTGAGACTTTAGTCAGTGCAAAAAGGCAAGAGAAGGAAATCAAAGATATAAAAATAGGAAAAGAACTATCCCTTTTTGCAGATGACATGATACTAAATTTAGAAGACCCAACACAGCCAACCAAAAAACTTATAGAACTGATCAACAAATTCAGCAAAGTGTCTGGATACAAAATCAATCTTAAAAAATCAGAATCTATCCTGTATGCCAATCATAAAACCACTGAAAAAGAAATCCAGAAAACAATTCCACTCACAACAGCACCCCAAAAAATAAAATACTTAGGAATAAACCTAAACAAGGAGGTAAAAGACCTTTATAAGGAAAACTATAAAGAGTTGAAAAAAGAAATTGATGAAGACCTTAGAAGGTGGAAAAATCTTCCATGCTTTTGTATACTCAGAATAAATATCATCAAAATGGCCATTCTCCCAAAAGTGATCTAGACATTCAATGAGATACCCATTAAGTTACCAACATCACTCTTCACAGACATAGAAAAATCAGCCTTTAAATTTATTTGGAACGAAAAAGGACAGAATAGCCAAAGTAGTTCTTAGCAACAAGAACCATGCAGGAGGCATCTGATTTCAAACTATACTATAAAACCACAGTAATAAAAAAAGCATGGTATCGGCACAAAAACAGGCCAATGGAGCAGAATAAAAGATTCACAAACAAACTCACACACAGTACATTGATTTTTAACAAAGAAGCCAAAAACATACACTGGAAAAAAAAGATAGCCTCTTCAACAAATGGTGTTGGCAGAACTGGTTATCCATATGCAGGAAAATGGAAATAAACCCCACTTTCTCACCCTGCACCAGAGTCAATTCAAGACCACAAAGGCACAAGCAACTCAAAGGAAGATCAATACATGGAATTGTATTAAACTGAAGAGCTTCTATGCAGCAAAGGAAACTATCAAAAACCTCAACAGAGAGCCCACAGAGTTGGAGAAAAATTTTGCCAGCTACTCCTCTGATAGAGGACTAATATCTAGAATAGACAGAGAACTCAAGAAACTCACAGCTAAGAAAACAAATAACCCAATAAAAATGGGCAAAGGATCTAAATAAACACTTAACAAAAGAAGAAATACAAATGACCAATAAATGTGTGAGGAAATGTTCAACATCATTAGCAATCAGAGAGATGCAAATCAAAACTACCATGAGATTTCACCTAACCCCAATCAGAATGGCAATCATAAAAACATAAACAAAAACAAATTCTGGCAAGGGTGTGGAGAAGTACGAGCCCTAATACATTGTTGGTGGGATTGCAGATTAGGGCAACCACTTTGGAAAACAGTATGGAGGATCCTCAGATGAATGGAAACCAACTCAGCAATACCACTTCTGTGTATCTACACAAAAGGATAGAAACCAAACTATCAGACTGATGCATGTGTATCTCTGTTTATAGCTGTACAATTCACAATTGCCAAACTATGGAACCAGCCAAGATGCCCATCGACAGATGCATGTATTACAAAAGTATGGGATATGTACACAATAGAATTTTACTCAGCCATAAAGAAGAAGAAAATCATGTCATTTGCAGGGAAATGGATGGAACTGGAAAACATTATTCTCAGTGATATTGTTGTATGTTCTCCCTAATATGTGGAAGCTAGGAAGACATTGGGACATAAGAGGGACTCCAGATGAAGAAGGAGAAACCTTCGGTGAGCAAAGAAGGTGACTTAACTGAAGGTGATGGGGAGAGGGGACACCCTAATGCACATGATGTACTTTCACAAACATATCAAAGTCAATCACTAAACTGAACTTGAGAAGGAGGGAGGGTGAGGGAGTGGGGTGGGAATTGGGGAAGGGGTTAAATGAGAAATGTGTACTTATATGCCTTTATCAGCTTGTACCTAACAAAGATGTATGATTATAATGCACCAATAAAAAATTTTAAAAATGGGCTTATTACTTCAGAAATGGATTATTTCTAAATTATTCTGAAATAAATTGATTTATTACTTTATTACTTATTATTATCATCATTATACTCAATGAAAAGGATTCTAAGTAAAATCATAATTAATAAAACTTCAAATATACATAAGATACATATGCAGGAAAATGGAAACATATATTCATGCAAGCAACTTAGAATTTAATTGTATCACATATGATTTCCATTGATGTTGGCAAATGTCTAAGCAAATTATTCTATTCATGGACAAAACAGGAAACTATTAAGTAAAGGATTTAAGGTATTCTGGTTAGAATGCTTTATGTGTGCAAAAGAATATATATGTTTTTTTTTTTTTTTTTTTGCGGTACTGGGGATTGAACTCAGGGGCATTCTACCTTCAAGCTATACCCCCAGCCCTATTTTTTATTCTTTATTTTGAAACCGAGTCTCACTAAGTTGCGGAGTGCCTCACTAGGTAGCTGAGGCTGGCCTCGAACCCTGATCCTCCGGTCTCAGCCTCCCGAATGCTGGGATTACAAGCGTGCACCACCACGGCTGGCTAATATATATGTTTTTAAAAGACTTTTCTGTACTGTAGTTATCTGAGCTTCTCAGCCATTACATAAATTGTCTGGGATAAAATTTAAAATATCCTCCACAGCCACCTCCATCTGCAAGAGCAATTATGTTTACCCTATGGATGAGCAAAGAAAGTGACTTAACTAAAGGTGATGGGGTGGGGTTCAGGAACCTATGGTTCAAGATTCACCCAAACGTCTTGGTTTCTGGAATCAGCATAGTTGGAATATCTTCTTGAGATGAGTAATGGATAGAAAATTGATACAAGTATGGTAGATGTCATTCTAGATGCATCAGTAATGCTTTATACATAGTCTAAGTGCATCAATTACCAGACAAATATCATCTCAGTGGATAAGAATACAAGACCCAACTATATACTGTCTATAGAAATTTCAACTTAAAAATAAGCACAAAAAACATAGAGGGTAGGAAAAGATAGACCATGCTAACAGTAATAAAAAGAACTACTCAAATTGAACTGCCTTTCAGTTTCTAGTCCTGTAAGAAGCTTAATAGTCATCAGTCCATTCTTAACTAGTACAAGTTTCAAACAAACTGAAGAATCAACAACCCTTTTTAGACCTGTTGGAGAATTGAGGCCATGGGGTGAATCAGTGCCTCCCCCCCCCCAAAAGAGACAGAGAAGCAGACACAGAAAATCACAACTTGTTAAAGCAGAAATAATTTACTCCCAAGCAGAAACCTCCACAAAACCAAGTAGCAATGTAGGAAAGCCTGAACTAATATTAATGAGTCCCCCAGGCTCAGTGGACTGGGCTGAGCATTACAAACTTCAGGTGATACCAATTACATGAGGACCACCACATGTTTCTGAATTTTTTGAGCTCTAGAAAGTTCTCATATTGAAAACTGGAGAAAAATCTCCTCATGTTTCTGGCAGGAAGAAGGAAGAGGTATTCATTTTAAAATATGTCAGAAATTTCTCTTCTTAAAAAGGCCCCATCTCAAGCCCAGCATGGTGGTGCACGCTTGTAATCCCAGCATTTGGGAGGCTGAGACCAGAGGATCCAGGTTCATAGCCAGCCTCAGCTACCTAGTGAGGCGCTCCACAACTTAGTGAGACCCTGTTTCAAAATAAAGAATAAAAAAAATAGGGCTGGGGGTATAGCTCGGAGGTAGAATGCCCCTGAGTTCAATCCCCAGTACCGTAGTACCGCAAAAAAAAAAAAAAAAAAAAAAAAAGAAAAGAAAAAGGCCCTATATCAAGAGAAATCATTTTACTAGAGTCTAGCCTATTGGATGTTTTTCAAAGCCTAATCAGCTGAGTTGAACACATTCAGTTCCAGCCCTCTCTAGCCATCCTCTCCCACTTAAGTGTTGGGGAGGGGTAGAGGAGGGTCACAGTCTTGAGACACAGTGATACTACCAGGGAGGTGCTATGATGTCTTCCCTTTCTCTTGCTTTGCCACCACAGTAGTGTAGGCCTGTCCACTGTAGTCCATTTCACCCAGGACATCATGTAGAACTTTCGGCAAACACTTAGTACACATTCTAAAAGGCCAATAGTAAAGTTTTAAGAGAGACAGAACACTAGAACTAAAGTCAGATATTGCAGGGATATTGGAATTGTCAAATCAGAAATTTAAAACAATTAATTTTCTAAGGTCTGGAATTGATAAAGTAGACAGTTTCCAGGAACAGATGGAATATGCAGAAATGGAAACTCTAAGAAAGAACTAGTGATATGGATTTAAAAAATAACCCAGTAACAGAAATAAAAATGCTTCTGGTGGGCTCATTAATAGACTCACACAAGTGAGGAAAATATATCTGAGCTTGAGGATAGGTTAAAAAAAAACTAACAAAACTGACAAGAAAATAGAGGAAATTGAATAAAACAGAATAGAATATACAAGAACCAGAGATGGGTACAAAAAGTGTAATATACAGGTAATGGGAATACCAGAAAGAAAAAAAAAGATAAATATTTGAAGCAGTAATGACTGATGAAGTTCTTAAATTAATGCCTGACATAAACCAAAGACCCAGGAAGCTTCAAGAACACCAAGCAAGGTAAATGTCATATTATACCTATCACATAGGATAAGTATGGTGAACACCTTGTAGGAACTCAAATTAAAGAAAAAATATTTTATTTTTCGGGGTGCTATTGTAAGTGGAATTGCTTTCTGGATTTCTTTTTCGATTGATTTGTCGTTGGCATATAAAAAGGCTTCTGATTTTTTAAGATTGATTTTGTATCCGGACACCTTACTGAATTTGTTGATCAGTTCTATAAGTTTATTGGTTGAGTTTGTTGGGTCTTCTAAATATAGTATCATGTCATCTGCAAAAAGGGATAGTTTTAGTTCTTCTTTCCCTATTTTTACCCCTTTGATTTCCTTCTCTTGCCTTATTGCTCTGACTAGAGTCTCGAGTACTATATTAAACAGAAGAGGTGATAATGGACATCCTTGTCTTGTTCCTGTTTTTAGTGGGAACTCTGGCAGTTTCTCTCCATTTAATATGATGCTGGCTGTAGGCCTATTGTATATTGCCTCTATGATTTTGAGGTATGTTCCTTCTATTCCAATTCTCTGTAGTGCTTTTAGCATGAATGGGTGTTGGATCTTGTCAAAGGCTTTTTCAGCGTCAATTGAGATGATCATGTGATTTTTGTCTTTGATTCTGTTTATGTGGTGTATTACATGGATTGTTTTTCATATGTTGAACCAGCCTTGCATCCTTGGGATAAACCCGACTTGGTCATGGTGTATAATTTTCTTGATGTGGTTTTGAATGTGCATTGCTAGTATCTTGTTTAGCAGTTTTGCATCTAAATTCATCAGTGATATAGGCCTATAGTTTTCTTTTCTTGAGCTGTCTTAAAGACCTCTATAAGGAAAATTATACAAAGCTGAAGAAAGAAATTGATGAAGACCTTAGGAGATGGAAGGACCTCCCATGCTCTTGGATAGGCAGAATAAATATCATCAAAATGGCCATCCTCCCAAAATTGATCTACAAATTCAATGCAATACCCATGAAATTGCCAAGGATGCTCCTCAAAGACATAGAAAAATCAGTCCTTAAATTCATCTGGAAAAACAAAAAGTCCAGGATAGCCAAAGTAGTACTTAGCAATAAAAATCATGCAGGAGGCATCACAATACCTGACTTTAAACTCTACTACAAAGCCACAGTAATAAAAACAGCATGGTATTGGCACAAAAATAGATACATAGACCAATGGAGCAGATAGAAGACTCAGAAACAGACCCACAGACTTACAGTCAACTGATTTTTGACAAAGGAGCCAAAAATATACACTGGAAAAAGGATAGCCTCTTTAACAAATGGTGTTGGCAAAACTGGTTAACCATATGCAGGAAAATGGAAATAAACCCCACTTTCTCACCCTGCACAAGAGTCAACTCAAGGTGGATCAAGGACCTGG
>PVLC010016446.1:0-35305 GCA_004027655.1 Graphiurus murinus | reverse complement strand
TTTTTTTTTTTTTTTTTTTTTGTGGTGGTGGTACTGAAGCATTCTACCTTCGAGCTATACCCCCAGCCCGATTTTTTATTTATTTGGAAACAAGGTCTCACTAGGTTGATGAGAATCTCACTACTTGCTGAGGCTGTCCTCAAACCTGTGATCCTCCTTTCTCAGCCTCCCAAGTACTGGGATTACAAACGTGCGCCACCATGCCCAGCCTCTTTTTTGATTTTTTTTTTTTTTTTTTTTTGCGGTACTGGAGATTGAACTCAGGGGCATTCTACCTCTGAGCTACACCCCCAGCCCTATTTTTTATTCTTTATTTTGAAACAGAGTCTCACTAAGTTGCAGAGTGCCTCACTAGGTAGCTGAGGCTGGCTGCGAACCCAGATCCTCCAGTCTCAGCCTCCCGAATGCTGGGATTACAAGCGTGGGCCACCACACCTGGCTTCTTTTTTGATTCTTAATGAGTACCTTGTATTGACAATGAACCTGGCGGGATAGTCCAGGATAATTTCTCACCTCCCCCTCCCACCTCTCTTTTGTATTGGGGATTGAATCTAGGGGCATTCTACCTCTGAACTACACCTCCAGCCCTGTTTTATTTTGAAACAGGGTATCACTAGGTTGATTAGAGTCTCACTACTTGCTAAGGCTGTCCTTGAACCTGTGATCCTACCAACTACTGGGATGACAAGCGTGCGCCACCATGGCTGACAATTTCTCATCTCAGAATCCTTAATTAAGCCAGGCATGGTGGCACATGCTTGTCATCCCAATACTTGAAAGGCTGAGACAGGAGGATCACAGGTTTGAAGCCAGCCTCGGCAACTTAGCAAGGCTCTCAGCTACCTAGTGAGACCCTATTTCAAAATTAAAATGAAATAGGACTGGGAGTGTAGCTCACAGATAGAATGCCTCTGGGTTCAATCACCAATGTACACACACACACACACAAAAAAACCAAAATCATTAAAGCCAGGTGTGGTGGCACACGTTTGTCATCCCAGTACTTGGGAGGCTGAGACTAGAGGATCACAGGTTCACTGCCAACCTCAGCTACTTAGTGAGGCCCTCCACAACTTAGTGAGACCTTGTTTCAAAATAAAGAATAAAAAATAGGGCTGGGGGCCAGGCGTGGTGGCACACGCTTGTAATCCCAGCATTTGGGAGGCTGAGACTGGAGGATCCAGGTTCCCCAGCCTCAACTACTTAGCGAGGCACTCCACAACTTAGTGAGACCCTGTTTCAAAATAAAGGATAAAAAATAGGGCTGGGGGTGTAGCTTAGGATAGAATGCTCCTGAGTTCAATCCCCAGTTCTACAAAAAAAAAAAAAAAAAGCCTCAGCCAGGCATGGTGGCTCACTCACACCTGTAATCCCTGTACTTGGGAGGCTGAGATAGGAGGATCGAAGATTTGAGGACAGCCTCAGCAAGTAGTGATACTCTCATCAACCTAACGAGACCCTATTTTCAAATAAGAAATAAAATTGGACTGGGGGTGTAGCTTAAAGGTAGAATGCCCCTTCGTTCAATCTCCAATACCAAAAAAAAACCTTAGCCCTACCTGCAAAGCACACCCTACCACCTCACCCCCATACCAGGGAAGATGACGAAGGCAGGGTTTCGGAGCTTGGGCCCTGCACGGTCTCGGGGCCCATCATCCCCCGCCTCACAGGGTCAAGGTGAGGGTTCACTGAAGGGACCCTAGCAAAGTGCTCGCCCCACCCCCGCTGTACTAGTGCGCAGCCAGCAGCAACTGCAGGGCCCACCCCGCCACCCTGCTCTTCTCTCGACTGCAGACCCTGAAGAACCGCTGGCTCCAGCAGTACAGCCACGCGTCGGCCAACCCGGGCATCCTGGTGCTCCTGGCCTGCGGCACCATCTCCAGCACCTGCGGCCAGATAGCCAGTTACCCCCTGGCACTGGTCCGGACGCGCATGCAGGCCCAAGGTAGGACAGGGCTGGGACCCTCCTGGGTGCAGAGGACCTCGGTGAGGCCTTCCTCTTCCTTGGGCCTCCGTTTCCCCATTTGTTGACCTTGGAAAGGGGAGTCCTTTCCCCTGAGGGAGCTGAGGATTAACTAGTGGAAGGGATGGGGATGCAGGAGTATCGGGAGTAATCGAAGCCATCCCAGCCTCCGCCAGGCTGCTGTTGGCCCCTGTGTGGCATTTCCAGGCTGGAAACTTGAGCTCTTAGTTGCAAGCTTGGGTTAATCCGGGAGGCTGGGGACAGGGTCAAGGAAATTCAGGCTGCTGGTTCTTGGTCTTTGTATTTTTTTTCCCCCTTTATGGCCCCATTCCCTGGATCTGTTTTAAGAATTCCCTTTGGGATTTGGGTGGTTGTATTTTGTGACCTTTACGGGGGAGCAAAGCAGTAAATATGACAGACAGGGTCCCTACCCCCTTCTTGGAGATGGGGCTAGAGAGAAAGAACGGTTCTAAATAAATCATTCCACAATTAACTATTGATTTAGAGTTGGATAAAAGGGACTGAGAGAATCGGGCGATGGTGGCAAATGCCTGTGATCCCAGTCCTTGAGAGGTTGACAGGAGGATCGCAGGTTCAAGGCCAGCCTCGATAATTTAGTGAGACACTGTTTCAAAATAAAATTAAAAAAGGGCTGGAGGCTCAGAGGTAGAATGGCCTGGCTTCAGTCCCCAGTACCAAAACCAAACCAAAATACACACAAAAAAGGAGGGAATAAGGAGAAAGAGGAGCCCAACTTAGACTGGGGTGCCTTGAAAGGTTCCCCCCAAAAGTAGGAGTTACCTAGGAAGAGAAAAAAGAGAACTGACTACCAATAAGAGGACATTTCTATCCTCTCCTACCACCTATACATACCTGTTTAGTTACTGGGTTGATTGTTTTTGCAGTGTTAGAGATTAAACCCTGGTGTGTTCTACCTCCCATCTACACCCCCAGTCCTATTTTTTATTCTGAAATAAGGTCTCACTAAGTTGTGGAGGGTCTCACTAAGTAGCTGAGGCTGGCTGCCCACCCGGATCCTCCGGTCTCAGCCTCCTAAGTACTGGGATTACAGGGGTGTGCCACCACGCATGGTTGCTTTGTTTCTGTTTGTCCGAAAATATGGGCCTTCGAGATTGGCTACAGGCACCCGGGCATGGTGATGCATGCTTGTAATCCCAGTACTTGGGAGGCTGAGACTGGAGGATCCGGGTTCGTGGCCAGCCTCAGCGACTTTGTGAGGCTCTCTACAACTTAGTGAGACCTGTTTCAAAATAAAGAATAAAAAATAGAGCTGGAAGTGTAGCTCGGAGGTAGAACGTCCCTGGGTTCGATTCCTACTGCCACAAAAATGAAAAAGATTGGCTGCGGGCCAGACATGGTGGTGCACCGGTGTAATCCCAGTACCTAAGAGGCTGAGATAGAAGAATCGCAGGTTCACGGCCAGCCTCTGCAACTTAGACCCTGTTTCAAAAATTTAAAAATAGCCCGGGCGTGGTGGCACAGACTTGTAATCCCAGTACTTGGGAGGCTGAGACCGGAGGATCTGGGTTCGCATCCAGCCTCAGCTACTTAATGAGGACCTCTGCAACTTAGTGAGAACCTGTTTCAAAATAAAGATTAAAAAATAGGACTGGGAGTGTAGCCCGGAGGTAGAATGCCCCTGGGTTCAATCCCCAGTACCGCAAATAAGTACATGAATGAATAAAAATTTTAAAATAATTAAATAGTGCTGAGAGTGTAGCTCAGAGACAGACGGCCCTGGGTTCAATCCCCAGTACCACCAAAAAAAAAAAAAAAAAAAAAAAAAAAAATTGGCCTTAGGCTCCCAGGCTCATAGAATCTCTGACTGTGCAGCGCAGTGGTCAGCGTGTGCCTAGCATGTGTGAGGCCCTGGGTTCATCTTTGGCACTGAAAAAAAACTAGAAGTCATGCGTCTGCTTGGTAGGTCCTACAGTTCATCTAACCCTCCTCATCTTACTGTAGTGGACGCCTGGCCCACCCCTGGGAGGGTAAAGGGAGAGGGGGAGCGTGGGCCTGACCTCCCGCCTCCCCCCAGCCTCCGTCGAGGGTGCCCCGCAGCTCTCCATGATGGGTCTGCTCCGTCACATCCTGTCCCAGGAGGGCGTGTGGGGCCTCTACCGGGGCATCGCCCCCAACTTCATGAAGGTCATTCCGGCCGTCAGCATCTCCTATGTGGTCTACGAGAACATGAAGCAGGCCCTGGGGGTCACGTCCAGGTGAGGGACCCGGGGCCCAGCCCCCCAGCCCCCAACCCCAATCATGATGTCGCCCCCCCTGATGTCCTCAGCTGACCCTGGGAGGCTGCCGGCCACACCACTGGATCCCAGATCCCCAAGTCCTGGATCCCTGAGCCCTGTACCCCACCCGTTGGACCCAGGATCCCCACTTGCTGACCACAAGATCCAATACCCCAGGTCACGATCCCATATCTGTACCACAACTGCTGTATCGCACACTTGAGCGGCTCATGTCTGGTATTGGAACCACAAGATCCAGGATTACCCATACCCTGGTCCTTAATCCCTCCCCCCAGATCCCTAGATCCTGCATTCCCACATCCCAAGAAAGGATCCTACATTCCTGCCTGCCCTGCTGGGCCCTGGACCTCTATGTCTTAATCACAATACCAGGAACCCGTGTCCCCTGTGCCTCGTCACCCAGACCCCGCCTCCTGTGTCCCCGTTCGGCCCTGGTTCCTAGATCTGCAACCCCACTGGGGACCCCAGAGCGCCACACCCCGAGCCCTGTGTCTCCGAGCTCGGCCTCGGGGTTCTGCATGTCTAGAAACCTCAGCCTACGGCTCCTGACAGTACAACCCTAGATCCTGGGTCCCCACGGGATCCCAGATCCCCCACCCCAGCCTCTGGATCCCCAAGTTCCTTTACCTCAACACTGGGTCTCGGATCCCTCCGCTCCGACTGCTGGATCCCTACATTTCAAGCACTACATTCTCCACCCCGGCTGCTGCGACCCAGATTCCTGAGCCCCAGACCAGTGGATCCTGGCTCCCAAACCACCAGGAGCCCAACAGCACAACGGCGGGTCCTGGCCGCTGCAGCTGCTGCATTCTGCTGGATCCCAGACTCCAGAGCCCAAACCCCGTCGCCCCAGTCAGTGGACACTGAAAGCTCCTCCTAGAAGGTGCACCGCAGTGCTGCCAGGCCCCGGAGCTGAAGCCCTTTCCCCTGCCACCCGAGTGCTCTGACCCCCACCTAGATCCCAACAGGCATCACAGCCTAGGGGCCCACCCCATCCTGGACACCCCGAGCCCTCTCCCCACACGGGATCCCACTGGCTGGGGACCCCCAGGGAAGCCCAGCCTCCTGGCCCCAGGAACCCCACAGGCTCTGTCCCATCTGAGACAGCTCACTTCCGGCAGCGTGGGAAGAGATGTGTCCCCCACAACCCACAGGGACGCTGGGTCCCCCCCAGCTCCCCGGCATGGCCGCCCCTCCTGGCTCTGTGGGAATCCCACCCCCACCCTGCCACCTGTCCTCCGTCCGGTCCACCTTGCCCCAGAGCCCGAGTTGATCCCTCCGGAGGGCCCAGACGCTCGTCCTTGGGGGCTCACAAAGAGGCGACCCTCAGACTGTCTCCAGCAAGGACACAGGAAGAGGGTCTCCCCACCCAGCACTGCCATCCCCACCGGGGTTCCCCAAACTCCAGCATCCAATTATGCAGAAACAAACAAACCAAATCCTCCACTCACTCCGGGTCTATTTTTCTATCAGAGAGGGAATCGGGCCCCTCCCGCACCCCAAGCCCCAACTGCACCCTCTCCGCCTGCTGCTCTCCACGGTTGGATTCTGAGCAGAGGATATGGGGGACCCCTCTCCACTGCACCCCAGGTCCTGGGGGACCCAGTAAGGGGCTGTGAAAGAGGAACTGTTGGGGGGACTGGAGGACCCCAGGGAGTCCGCCTCCCTCCCCTACACTGCACCCACCTCCCGCCTGTGTGTGCTGTTTCCGAGGAAAAGAAGAAACAATAAATTTTCTAAGCTCTTTGATTGTGGGTGTTTTTATTTCCCCCCTGAAAAGAGGTGGGCAGATCAGGGAGCACAGCAGCCCCAGGGCAGGGCCAAGGACTGGCTTCCATCACACAGGCTCACTGAGCTCCAGAAAGAGGATGGAAGCCGCCCGCCATCCCAGGACTTGGGAGGCCGAGACGGGAGGATGGATGGCAGGTTGGAGGCCAGCCTCGGCAATTCAGTGAGGCCCTGAGCAACTTAGACCCTGTCTCAAGATAAAGAATAAAATAGGCCGGGCGTGGTGGTGCACGCTTGTAATCCCAGCATTCGGGAGGCTGAGACCGGAGGATCCGGGTTCGCGGCCAGCCTCAGCTACCTAGTGAGGCACTCTGCAACTTAGTGAGACTCGGTTTCAAAATAAAGAGTAAAAAAATAGGGCTGGGGGTGTAGCTTGGAGGTAGAATGCCTCTGAGTTCAATCCTCTGTGCCACAAAAAATAAATAAATAAATAAAAAATAAAATAAAATAGGGCTAGGGCATAGCTCCAAAGTAGAATGCCCCTGGGGTCAATCCCCAGTACCAGGGTGGGAAAAAAGTCGGCGAGGGGTCTTGCTGGGTAAGATCAAGGTGTGAGCTGGGCATGGTGGTGCACACTTGTAATCCCAGTAATTGGGAGGCTGAGACTGGAGGATCTGGGTTTTCGGCCAGCTTCAGCTACTTAGTGATGCCTTCTCCAACTTAGTGAGCCCCTGTTTAAAAATAAAGAATAAGCCGGGCGTGGTGGCACACGCTTGTAATCCCAGTATTCGGGAGGCTGAGACCTGAGGATCCGGGTTCGCGGCCAGCCTCAGCTACCTAGTGAGGCACTCTGCAACTTAGTGAGACCCTGTTTCAAAATAAAGAATAAAAAATAGGGCTGGGGGGTAGAGCTTGGAGGTAGAATGCCTCTGAGTTCAATCCCCAGTACCGCAAAAAATAATAATAATAATAAAGAATAGGCCAGGCATGGTGGTGCATGCTTGTAATCCTAGCATTTGGGAGGCTGAGACCGGGGAATCTGGGTTCGAGGCCAGACTCAGCTACCTAGGGAGGCACTCCACAACTTAGTGAGACCCTGTTTAAAAATAAATAGGCCAGGCGTGGTGACGCACGCTTGTAATCCCAGCATTTGGGAGGCTGAGACCGGAGGATCCAGGTTCTCGGCCAGCCTCAGCTACCTAGTGAGGCACTCTGCAACTTAGTGAAACACTGTTTCAAAATAAAGAATAAAAAATTGGGCTGGGGGTGTAGCTCGGAGGTAAAATGCCCCTGAGTTCAATCCCCAGTACCGCAAAAAAATAAAAATAAAAATAAAAAATAAAGAATTAAAAATAGGCTGCGCGTGGTGGTGCATGCTTGTAATCCTAGTACTTGGGAGGCTGAGACTGGAAGATCGCAGGTTCAAATCCAGCCTTGGCAACTTCGCAAGGCTTTCGGCAACCTAGTAAGACCTTGTTTCCAAGTAAAAAATTAGGCTGGAGGTGTAGCTTGGAGGTAGAATGCCTCTGGGTTCCATTCCCAGTACCCCCCCCAAAAAAATAAAGAAAAGAAAAAATAGGGTTGGGGTGTAGCTTGGAGGTAAAAAGACCCTGGGTTCAATTTCCGTACCAAAAAAAAAAAAAAAAAAAAGAACAAGATGTGAGTGGCGCCCCCTGGAGGTGCTCTGGGGAATTTATCTCCTGCTTTTCCTAGGCAGGAGCCCCTCACCTGTGGTCTCTGGTTCCTGGCCTCCCGCCCATCTTCAAAGCCCAGAGGAGGTGGTTCAGTCATTTGCATCCCTCAACACTCAGCACTGCTTCTTCTGCCCACCTGCTCTACATGGAAGGAGGTTTTTTGGGGAGTACTGGGGATTGAACCCATGGGCATTCTACCTCCAAGCAACAGTCCCCGCCATTTATGTATGTATGCATGTATGTATGCATGTATGCATGTATTTATTTATTTATTTATTTATTTATTTATTTATTTATTTATTTGAAACAGGTCTCTAAGTTGCTTGGAGGTCTCATTAAGTTGCTGAGTCTGGTCTCCATCCTGCGATCCTCCTGTCTCAGCCTCCCAAGTACTGGGATGACAGGTGTGTGCCACCATGCCCAGCTACCATTTGTATGCCTAATCTCAGAATCCTTAAATGTAAGACGCTCAGCAATTTAGCAAGACCCTGCTTCAAAATAAAATAAAAAGGTCTGGGAGTCTATCTTGGAGGTAGAATGCCTCTGGGTTCAATCCTCTGTACCAAAACAAACAAACAAAAAAGGAAAAGGAGCAGGAAGAAGAAGGAGAAGAAGGCCGGGCGTGGTGGCACACGCTTGTCATCCCAGTACTTGGGAGGCTGAGACAGGAGGATCGCAGGTTTGGAGACAGCCTCAGCCACTTAGACCCTCTTCAACTTAGTGAGACCCTGTTTCAAAATAAAGAATAAAAAATTGAGCCGGGCGTGGTAGCACACACTTGTAATCCCAGCATTCGGGAGGCTGAGACCGGAGGATCCGGGTTCGCAGCCAGCCTCAGCTACCTAGGGAGGCACTCCGCAACTTAGTGAGACTCTGTTTCAAAATAAAGAATAAAAAATAGGGCTGGGGGTATAGCTCGGAGGTAGAATGCCTCTGAGTTCAATCCCCAGTACCACAAAAAAAAAAAAAAAAAAAGAAAGAAAGAAAGAAAGGAAAGGAAAGGAAAAAAAATACTATAAATAGCCAGGCATGGTGGTGCAATCCGGTAATCCCAGTACTTGGGAGGCTGAGGCAGGAGGATTGCAAGTTTGCAGCCAGCTTCTGCAACTTAGTGAGACCCTGTTTCAAAATAAAACATAAAATAGGGCTGAGGGTATAGCTCAGTGGTAGAACATCCCTGGGTTCTACTCCCATTACCACAAAATTTTTAATTAATTAATTAAAAGTAAAAATAAGCCAGGTGTGGTGGTGCATGCTTGTAATCCCAGTACTTGGGAGGCTGAGACCGGAGGATTCGGGTTCGTGGCCAGACTCAGCTACTTAGTGAGGCCCTCCACAAGTTAGTGAGATCCTGTTTCAAATTAAAGAGTAAAAAATAGGACTGAGGGTGTAGCTCAGAGGTAGAATACCCCTGGGTTCAATCCCTAGTACCACAAAAAAAAAGTAAAAACAAAAGTTAAAAATAGACCTCGGTGTGGTGACACATACTTGTAATCCCAGTATTTGGGAGGCTGAGACAGGAGGATCACAGGTTTGAGACAAGCCTCAGCAACTTAGTGAGACCCTGTTTCCAAATAAAAATAAAATAGGGCCAGGGGTGTATCTCAGAGTTAGAATACCCCTGGGTTCTATCCCTAGTACCACAAAATAGATAGATAAGGCTGGAGGTGTAGCTCAGAGGTAGAATGCCCTTGAGTTCAGTCTCCAATACTAAAAAAAGAAAAAGAGAAAAAAGTTTCCTTGAGATTACACTTGCCCACCTAGCTGCTCCAGAATGGCCGTCCCATCGCCCATCCCCTGCAAAGGTACCCCACCTTGCCTGCCAAGCGTCAAGACTCTTGTGTCAACTTGTGGCTGCTATAACAAAGCCATGGACAAGGGACTTTTGCCTCAGGCATTTATCCCTTGAATTACTGGAGGCTGAAGTCCAAGACCAAGGCCCGGGCTGGGGGCCCGAGGAGGGCTCTGCTCCCAGCTCCCAGCGGGCGGCCCTGGTGCTATGTACTCAGTGGTGGAGAAAGCGAGACAAGGAGCTGCGGTCCCCACCTGCAACTTCCATCACACTGGGAGTCAGGGCTTCAACCTAAGAAGGTGGGCAGGACACGACTCGGCCCCTATAGCAAGAGATCTTAGGTTTGGGGACCAAGGTGTCAAGATTTGGGAGAGAGGATGGGCCATCATCCTGCCTACCACACCCGTGAGGTCACAAGGGCCTCTGTGACCTCATCCTCCCTGGGGACCTAAATTTCCCAGGCGCTCGCAGGAGCCACTCCTCCCAGGGATGTGAGCCTCGGGCTGGACCGCCAGCCGCCATGGGAACTCGTGCTGAGGAAGCCCAGAAGTCGTGCTCCCGGGCCCCGCCCCTGCTTAAGAGGGCCAGGACCCTGCGCGCCGACGCCCCGCCCCGGGCCACGCACCCGCACCCGCACCCGCACCCGCCGCACTCCTGGAACCCCGGCTGCACACATGTGTATGACTACGTGTTTGGCCATGTGCTGGAAAATGACCTGGAACATCTCCCATCACAGCAGGTGAGTTGGGGGGCCCCGGTGTCCAGCCCGGACCAACTAAAGGGGTGGCAGCCATACTGCCCACAACCTACATGGGGCCCATGTCCCTCCTAGAATAATCTATGTTGAAATGGGGGCGGGGGAGTGATTAACCCCAGGAGGGCTTTCCAGAGATGGATCTGGGAGCCAGGTGTGATGGTGCACGCCTGATATCCCAGTACTTGGGAGACTGAGACAGGAGGATTGCAGGTTCGAAGCTAGCCTCAGCAACTTAGGGAGGCCCTCAGCAATTTGGCAAGATCCTGTTTCCACATTTAAAAAAAGGTGTCTGGGAGCACACCTGATATCCCAGTACTTGGGAGGCTGAGACCGAAGGATCCAGGTTCACAGCCAGCCTCAGCTACTTAGTGAGGCCCTCCGCAACTTAGTGAGACCCTGTTTCAAAATAAAGATTAAAAATAGGAGCCGGCGTGGTGGCGCACGCTTGTAATCCCAGCATTTGGGAGGCTAAGATTGGAGGATCCGGATTCACGGCCACCCTCAGCTACCTAGTGATGCATTCCGCAACTTAGTGAGACCCTGTTTCAAAATAAAGAATAAAAAATAGGGCTGGGGGTATAGCTCGGAGGTAGAATGCCCAAGTTCAATCCCCAGTACCACAAAAAAAAAAAAAAAAATAGGGCTAGGGGTGTGGCTTGGAGGTAGAATGTCCCTGGGTTCAATCCCCAGTACTGCAAATAAATAAATAAGGCTGAGGATATAGCTCAGAGTTAGAATGCCCCTGAGTTCAATCTCCAGCACTACACACACACACACACACACACACACACACACAGTCTCCACAATTTAGTGAAACTCAAAGCAGCCTAGCAAGACCGTTTCAAAACAAAAAGTAAAAAGGGTTGGAAGTGTAGCTCAGAGGAAGAATACCCCTGAGTTCAATCTCTAGCCCTGCAAAAAAATAAAAAGAAAATAAATAAGTAAATAAAATTAGAAATTAAAGAATGAATCAAGCCAGGCGTGATGGCACATGTTTGTCATCTCAGTACTTGGGAGTCTGAGACCATAGGATCCGGGTTCTCGGCCAGCCTCGGCTACCTAGTGAGGCCCTCCGCAACTTAGTGAGACCCTGTTTCAAACTAACGAATAAAAAATAGGTCTGAGGGTGTAGCTCAGAGGTAGAATGCCCGTGGTTCAATCCCCAGTAACACACACACACACACACACACACACACACGCACAAATGAACCAGGGCTGGCTGGCAGTGTAGCTGTGAGGCAGGGCGCCCCTGGGATTGATCCGGCCCAGCACTCGCTCAGCTATGGCTGAGGACGGCCGGGGCTGGGTGTGCCCTGCAGGTGCTGGACACGGGAGAGCAGCTGATGGTCCCCGTGGAGGTCCTGGAGGTGGATAACGAGGGAGCCTTGTGGAAGTTCCTGCTGTCGGGGGCCATGGCAGGCGCCGTGTCCCGCACAGGCACCGCCCCTCTGGACCGTGCCAAGGTGTACATGCAGGTGGGTGGAGAGGGGCCGGGATGGCGGGGATGGGGTTTGGGTTGGGGGCGGCTGGAGCTGGGGCTCTCGAGGGGTAGGGTTGAGGTTGGAGTTGGGGGAGACCATGGCGTCGATGTGGCCAGGACCACAGGGTCGGGTTGGGAAGGGGCTGCCACAGATCAACAGGATTCAGGGTTGGGGTGCAGAGATCAGGGAATTGGGGATGGGCAGGTCTTCAGAAGATAAGGGACTGTGAAGCCAGGGGCAGTGGGGCCACGCCTGTTATCCTGCTACTTCGGAGGCTAAGACAGGAGGATCACAGGTTCGAGACCAGCCTCAGCAACTTATCGAGAGCCTCAGCTACTTGGTGAGACCCTGTTTTAAAATTTAAAAAAAATAGATGGGGCGTGGTGACACACGCTTATAATCCCAGTACTAGGGAGGCTGAGACAGGAGTATCACAGGTTCCAGACCAGCCTCAGCTACTTAGCCGGAGCCTCAGCTACTTAGTGAGACACTGCTTCAAAATTAAAAAAGAATACAAAGAATAAACCGGGCGTGGTGGCGCACGCTTGTCATCCCAGTACTTGGGAGTCCGAGACAGGAGGATCCTGGTTCGCAGCCAGCCTCAGCTACTTGGGCCCTCCACGACTTAGTGAGACCCTGTTTCAAACTAAAGAATAAAAAATAGGGCCGGGTGTGGTGGTGCATGTTTGTAATCCCAGCATTTGGGAGGCTGAGACCGGAGGATCCAGGTTCGAGGCCAGCTTCAGCTACCTAGTGAGGCACTCTGCAACTTAGTGAAACCCTGTTTCAAAATAAAGAATAAAAAATAGGGCTGGAGCCGGGCGTGGTGGCGCACACTTGTAATCCCAGCATTCCGGAGGCTGAGACCGGAGGATCCGGGTTCGAGGCCAGCCTCAGCTACCTAGTGAGGCACTCCACAACTTAGTGAGACCCGGTTTCAAAATAAAAAATAAAAAATAGGACTGGGGGTGTAGCTCAGAGGTAGAACACCCCTGAGTTCAATCCTTAGTACCGCAAAAAAAAAAAAAAAAAAAAATAGGGCTGGGGGTGTAGCTCGGAGGTAGAATGCCCTTGAGTTCAATCCCCAGTACCGCAAAGAAATAATAATAAGAAGAAGACTGGGGTGTAGCCCAGAGGTAGAAGCCTCTGGGTTCAATCCCCAGTACCCCCCCCAAAAAAATTTTAAAAATACAAAGGGCCTGGGGTGTAGTTGGCGGGGAGAATGCCCCTGGGTTCGGTAGCACACAGATGCACAGTGAGAGGGGCCTGTGGGGCCCTGCTGGGTCTGGTCTGAACGGGCTTGGGAAGGAGGAGCCCCGGCTTGTGCTGGGGCTCCCCCCGGGTCTTCCCTCCCCAGGTCTACTCCTCCAAGACCAACCTCATGAACCTGCTGGGGGGGCTGCGGATCATGGTCCAGGAGGGGGGCATCCGCTCCCTGTGGCGGGGCAACGGTATCAATGTCCTCAAGATCGCCCCCGAGTACGCCATCAAGTTCTCAGTCTTCGAGCAGGTGGGGGACCTCCTGCCTTCCCCCCAGATCAAGTGACACCCTCCCATGCCCCCTAAATTCCAGTTCTGCATCCAAGATGGGCTGTTGCCCTCCAGGCCCCTCGCCCCTCCCCTGGACGGGTTTCAGGCTGGAGGATGGCCGGCTTCTCTCTCACCCACCTCTCTCCTGTCCCAGTGTAAGGATTTCTTCTGTGGAGTGCACGGCTCCCCGCCCTTTCAGGAGCGGCTCCTGGCGGGCTCCCTGGCTGTGGCCATCTCTCAGACGCTCATCAACCCCATGGAGGTAAGAGGATATCGCCACAGAGGACAGACCCATGGAGGTTAGGTGCCACCTGCTAGTGTCAAAGGTCCACCGTCACCCAGAGGCAGTGGTACATGCTTGGAACCTCAGTACTTGGGAGGCTCTGACAGGAGGATTGCAAGTTCGAGGACAGCCTCAGCAACTTAGTGAGACTCTCGTCAGCCTATCAGGACCCTGTTTCCAAATAAAAATAAAATAGGAGCACTGGGCATGGTGATGCACGCTTCTCATCCCAGTACTTGGGAGGCTGAGACAGGAGGATTGCAGGTTCACAGCTGGCAACTACTTAGTAAGGCCCTCCACAATGTAGTGAGACCCTGTTTCCAAATAAAAAATAAAATAGGTCTGGGGGTGTAGCTCATAGGTAGAATGCCCCTGGGTTGAAGCCCCAGCACCACACACACACACACACACACACACACACACATACACACACACTAATAAATAATAATAATGATGATGATAAATAGGGCTGGGGGTATAGCTCAGAGGTAGAACACCCCTGGACTCAGTCCCCAGTACCACACACAAAATAGTTTCCATGTATGTGTTAGTAAGGTTTAAACCCAGGGGCATTCTACCTCTGAGCTACACCCCCAGACCTATTTTATTTTTCCTATTTATTTCGTGGTACTGGGGATTGAACCCAGGGACATTCTACCTCTGAGCTGCACCCCCAGTCCTATTTTTTATTTTGAAACAGGGTCGAAGTCGCAGAGAGCCTCACTAAGTAGCTGAGGCAGGCTGCAAATCCAGATCCTCCTGTCTCAGTGTGTGTGCCACCACGCCTGGCTTATTTTATTTTTAAACAGGGTCTCGATAAGTTGCTGAAGGCATCGCTAGACTATTGAGACAGGTCGCAAATCTGCGCTCCTCCTGCCTCAGCCTCCCAAGTACTGGGTTATAGGTGTGTGCCCTCCCCAACACGGATTAAATTTGAATGCATTATTTGTGCCGGGCATGGCGGCGCACACTTTTTTTTTTTTTTTTTTTTTTTGCGGTACCGGGGGTTGAACTCAGGGGCATTCTACCTCCGAGCTATACCCCCAGCCCTATTTTTTATTCTTTATTTTTGAAACCGAGTCTCATTAAGTTGCAGAGTGCCTCACTAGGTAGCTGAGGCTGGCCGCGAACCCGGATCCTCTGGTCTCAGCCTCCCGAATGCTGGGATTACAAGCGTGCGCCACCACGCCCGGCTGGCGGCGCACACTTGTAATCCCAGTACTTGGGAGGCTGAGACAGGAGGATCCCGGTTCACAGACAGCCTCAACTACTTAGTGAGGCCCTCCACAACTTAGTGAGACACAGTTTCCAAATAAAGAATCAAAAATAGGGCTGGGGATGTAGCTCGGAGGTGGAATGCCCCTGGGTTCAAGCCTCACTACCGCAAAAACAAAACAAAACAGGGTCTCACTAAGTTGCAGAGGGCCTCACTAAGTAGCTGAGGCTAGCCACAAACCTGTGATCCTCCAATCTCAGTCTCCCAAGTAGAGGGATTACAAGCGTGCACCACCACGCCTGGATCTTTGTTATTATTTTTTAATGTTCAAACAGGGTCTTGCTAAGTTGCTCAGGGCCTCACAAAGTTGCTGAGGCTGGCCTCAAACCTTTGATCCTCCTGTCTCAACCTACCTCCTACTAGGATTATGGATGTGCAGGGCTACACCCAACTTGGATATTTTGTTTGTTTTTGTTTTTGTTTTGTTTGCACTGGGGATGGAACCCAGGAGCATTCTACTTCCAAGCTACAATCCCAGATCAACTTTATTTCTTATTTGGAAACAGGGTCTCACTAGGTTGCTGAGAGCCTCACTAAATTGCTGAGGTTGTCCTTAAACCTGAAATCCTTTTGTCTCAGCCTCCCAAATACTAAGATTACAAGAGTGCACCACCATGCCCAGGTCTGACTTGGATGTTTTGATATTGTTTTTTGTTTGTTTGTTTGTTTGTTTGTTTTGCAGTTCTGGGGATTGAGCCCAGAGGCATTCTACCTCCAAGCTACACCCCCAGTCCTATTTTTTTTTATTCTTTATTTAGAAACAGGGTCTCACTAAGTTGGGGAGGGCCTCACTAAGTAGTTGAGGCTGGCTGTAAACCTGTGATCCTCCTGTCTTAGCCTCCCAAGTACTGGGATTTCAAGTGTGCGCCACCACACTTGCCTTGATATTGTGTATTTTGTAAAAATTCTGACTTCTGGCCTCGGCAGACTGGCAAATCTGGCTGCCTGGGTCCTGCATCCCCTTAGCACAGCTGCAGGCTGGCCAGGTCACAGCTAACGCAGACCTCACTTGACTCTGGGCACTTTGCTTGTTCTCCTTCCTTCCTTCCTTTCTTTCCATGTATATAGTGCTGAGGACTGAATCCAGGGATATTCTACCTCTGAGCTACACCTCTAGCCCTTTTTATTTTTTATTTAGACACAGGGTCTTGCTAGGTTTTTGAGAGTCTTGCTAAATTGCTGAGGCTGACCTCCAACCTGCGATCCTCCTGCCTCAGCCTCCCAAGTACCAAAGATGACAGGAGTGCGCCACTGCGCCCAAATTCCCTTGAGCTTTTCGCCTTGCTGCCATGGGGGCTCTGGCACCCGAAATGCGGGGAGCAGACAGAACAAACGGGGAACCCTAACAAGGAGCGGGATGGGTGGGGTCACCATGACGCTTGGAGAGGATTAAATCAACTGAGCGCTCTTGCTCCCCACCCTCCCCAGGTGCTGAAGACGAGGCTGACCTTGCGCCGGACAGGCCAGTACCAGGGCCTGCTGGACTGCGCGCGGCAGATCTGGGCCCGGGAGGGCACCCGGGCTCTCTACCGCGGATACCTGCCCAACATGCTGGGCATCGTGCCCTACGCCTGCACTGACCTGGCCGTCTACGAGGTGTGGCTCCCACGGAGGTGGTGGCGGAGGTGGGGGCCCACAGCCCCTTTCTCTCTCTCTTTTTTTTTTTTTTTTTGCAGTACTAGGGGTTGAACCTAGGGGCATTCTACCTCCAAATTACACCCCCAGCCCTATTTTTTTTTTCAATTCTTTATTTTGAAACAGCGTCTAAGTTGCAGAGGGCCTCACTAAGTAGCTGAGGCTGGCCGAGAACCGGCATCCTCCTGCCTCAGCCTCCCAAGTACTGGGATTATAAGCATGCATCACCATGCCCAGTCTTTTCTCTCTTTTTATTAATAAACTTTTTTTTGTGTCTGTGGTACTAGGGATTGAACCCAGGGCATTTTACCTCCGGGCTATACCCCCAGTCCTATTTTATTTTGTGGTACTGGGGATTGAACCCAGGGGCATTCTACCTCTGAGCTCCACCTCCAGCCCTATTTTTATTCTTTTTTTTGTGTGTGTGTGGTACTGGGGATGGAACCTGGGGGCATTCTACCTCCAAGCTACAGCCGCAGCCCTATTTTTTTATTCTTTATTTTGAAACGTTGTCTCACTAAGTTGTGGAGGGCCTCCCTAAGCCGCTGAGGCTGGCCAAGAACTGTGATCCTCCAGTCTCAGCCTCCCAAATGCTGGGATTACAAGCGTGCGCCACCACACCTGGCCCCCAGCCCTATTTTTTATTCTTTATTTTGAAACAGAGTCTCACTAAGTTGCGGAGTGCCTCACTAGGTAGCTGAGGCTGTCCACGAACCTGGGATCCTTCTGTCTCAGTCTCCCAAGTACTGGGATTACAAGGGTGTGCCACCACGTCCGGCTATAAACATTTTAATTGAAGCCAGGCACAGAGGCACAGGTCTATAATCCTAGTACTTAAGAGGCTAGCACAGGGTGGTTGCTGGCTCCAGGTCAGAGTGTGGTAACTTGGCTTAACCCTGTTTCCAAATAAAAATAAGAGCCAGGAGTGGTGGTTCATGCCTATAATCCACCATTTGGAGGCTGAGACAGGAGGATTGTGGATTCAACGCCAGCCTCAGCAACTTATTGAGGCTCTCCAAAACTCAGTGAGACTCTGTTGTAATATAAAACACAAAATAAAGCCGGGCGTGGTGACACACACTTGTAATCCCAGCACTTGGGAGGCTGAGACAGGAGGATCGCAGGATGGCAGCCAGCCTCCCCTACTTAGGCCCTCTGCGACTTAGTGAGTCCCTATTTCAAAATAAAATAACAAATGGCTGAGGGTGTAGCTTGGAGGTAGAATGCCCCTGGGTTCCCATCCCTAGTACCACAAAAAATAAAATAAAATAGGACTGGGGGTGTAGCTCGGAGGTAGAATGCCCCTGGGTTCAATCCCCAGCACCACAAAATAGTAAAATAATAAATATAAAAATAAAGGGCTAGGCTGGGTGTGGTGGTGAATACCTATAATCCCTGTACTTGGGAGACAGAGACAGGAGGAACACAGGTTCCAGGACAGCCTCAGCAATTTATTTATTTTTGTGTGTGGTACTGGGGATTGAACTCAAAGGCATTCTACCTCCGAGCTACACTCCTAGCCCTATTTTATTTTTCTTTTGTAACAGGTTTTCACAGCCAGGTGTGGTGGTACACGCTGGTACTCCCAGTACTTGGGAGGCTGAGACCGGAGGATCTGGGTTCTCGGCCAGCCTCACCTACCCTTTATTTTCAAAATAAAGAATAAAAAAATAGGACTGGGGTATAGCTCGGAGGTAGAATGCCCCTGAGTTCAATCTCCAGTACAGAAAAAAAAAAAAAAAAAAAAAAAAGAAGTAGGTTCTCCCGAGGTTGCAGAGAGTCTCACTATTTGCTGAGGCTGTCCTCCTGTCTCCTTGCCCATCCAGGGTGCGACATCTCCACACGTGTATACAATAGGTGACAATCAAGTAGCGTGTGCTGGCCCATCTATCACTGCGTGGCTAGGAACATTCAGAATCCCCCATCTTAGCTAATGGCGTCAGCCACAGCTAGCCCGACTGTGCCCCGGCACGGTAGAAGCAGTGCCCTGCACCTACTAACCATTCCCACTGCATCTTTGCTCCCGTGAGCTTCCCAGTCTCTGAGAACACTACTCTACTCTCTACTGCTGTGAGATCAACTTCTTTAACTTCCATATGTAAGTGAGAACCTGTGGTATTTGCCTTTCTGTGGCTGGCTTACTTCACTTAACATCACGTTCTCCAGTTCCGTCTGTGTTGCTGCAAATGACAGGACTCCATTCTTTTTTGTGGCTGAGTAATATTCCACAGTGCACACACTTTGATTTGCCTATCAGGGGACACCTTGGCTGATTCTGTATCTTGGTTCTTATGCCCGGCACTCCCTTCTTCTCACAGATGCTCCGGTGCTTCTGGCTCAAGTCAGGCAGGGACATGAAGGACCCCAGTGGCCTGGTCAGTCTGTCATCAGTGACGCTGTCCACAACCTGTGGCCAGATGGCCAGTTACCCACTGACTCTGGTGCGCACCCGAATGCAGGCGCAAGGTCAGTGGGGCCCCAGCATTCACCACAAATGCTCCCTCCCTGTCTGACCCTCAGCTCTCTGAAGTTTCACCCTCCCAAACTGACCCCTAACCCACCAAGCCTTAGTATATCATCCCTTAAAAAATTAACCCTTAAAAAAAAAAAATCACTAAAGCCAGGCGCAGTGGCCCTGTAATCCCAGTATTTGAGAGGCTAAGACAGGAGAATTGCAGGTTTGAGGCCAGCCTCAGCAACTTAACGAGACCCTGTTTCCAAATAAAAAAGGGCTTGGGGTGTAGCTTAGAGGTAGAATGCCTCTAGTACAATCCCTAGTACCACACACACACACACACACACACACAAACCAGTAAAAGCAGGGTACAGTGGTACACGCCTATAAATCCCAGTACTTGGGAGGCTGAGACAGAAGGATCACAGGTTCAAGGCCAGCCTCAACAACTTAGGCCCTGTTTCAAAATTAAAAAATAAAAAGGACTGGGGGTTGAGGGCAGGCATGGTAGAACATACCTGCAATCCCACTACTTGGGAGGCTGAGACAAGAGACTGCAGGTTGGAGGACAGCCTCAGCAATGTAGTGAGACTCTCACCAACCTAGACTCTGTTTCAAAATAAAAATAAAAGAGGGCTGGGGGTATAGGTCAGAGGTAGAATGCCCTGGCTCAATTCCCAGTACCCCTCCCCCCCAAAAAGGGATGAGGATGTAGCTCAGAGGTAGAAAGCCCCCAGGTTCAAGCCCAAGTACCCCCACAAACAACCATATCCCAATGCCTCAAAGACTCCTCCAAAAAATGACCCAGATCCCCCCCCCACTGACCCCAAAGACAAGTAAACACACACACACACACACACACACACACACACACACACATACACACACACACCCGCCAATCAGCGCCAGCTCTGAGCTTGCCTCTTTCCCCACAGACACCATGGAGGGCTCGAACCCCACCATGCGAGGAGTCTTCCAGCGGATCCTGGCTCAGCAGGGCTGGCCGGGGCTGTACAGAGGCATGACCCCCACGCTACTGAAGGTTTTGCCAGCGGGAGGCATCAGCTACGTGGTGTATGAAGCCATGAAGAAAACCCTGAGTGTCTAGGACAGGGGCTAGATTCCAGCCCTGGGCAGGAATGGGCAGGGAAGCCCCAGTGTCCCTGGGTCCCAAGAGCCGCTCAGGTTCAGGCCCTGGGGCAGTGTTTGGTTGCAAACGCCGGCTGGGGACTTGGGTCAGAAGTCCTGGGGCTCCCCCCACCCACCCCGCCAACCCCGAGTACAGCCTGAGACCTGAGTTTGGACTCCAGTCTGACTTCTGCTGACCTGTCCAGGCTCCAAAGAGAGATGGTGAGCGTGCAGACAACCGGGAATAAAGAGATAGTTTCTGATGGACGTGCCTGGGATCCCTAGATCTAAAACGGAAGCTGAGAACCTGGGATCCATGGGTCTAGGTCGGGTGCAAAGTGCTCGGATCCCTCCCTTATGGGAAGGGAGTTAGGGAGGGAGGAAAGTGGGGCTAGGAGCCCTCAGTCCTTGGGGAAGAGAGGAGTTTGGTCCCATGAATCCTGTTAGAGTGGAGACTCTAGATCTAGATCCCTAGGTCGAGAGAGAAGGGAATGCAGGGGACCCCTGGGATTCCCCAGCTCTCGGGTCACCTCGCCCCCGGAGGAAGCACCCTATCTGCAAGACTTCAAGCCGGCCACGTGCTGGGCCTGCCCACCCAGGGCCCTGGGGCGCTAATCCAAACGTCAGGCCAGAGTTCCGGCAGCCGGTCACCAGCGCCCACGTCGGCTGCCATTCACTACGGCTGCCGCTAATCCCCTCTCGCTGTCTGGGGGTCGGCTCCGCCCTAATGCAGCTGCGCTACCACTGGCTCCCACCAAAACTGGGCAATATTACTTCCTTCGTTACCATTTGTTAGGAGAGGTGTCGGTCACCTAAAACCCGCCCCTGGCCCATACCCATTGGTTTAGAAGTCAGGGCTGGAAAAGGATTCTGGTTAAAAAGAGAAGCCATCAAGTCCAAATCCAATCTGGTCGCCCAGAACTCATCAGGGTCTGGATTCAATTGACGGCCAATCTTCACAAGTACCTCCTCCCGCGCGTGCCCATTGGCTGGCCTGCACAACTATCACGCCAAGCACCCGCCCTGCCCGTCCTAGGAGTCTTTTTCTAAGCCCCTCCTTCCAGCCCACGTGACTCTCCGAAGCCCTCAATCTAATTCCGAAGCCGCCCCCGCGAATATGGAACTCACATTTCATTGGGTTTCCTAACTTCTCCGATCGCCTCGATTTGCCCGCCCAGCGTCGGCAATCCTCAGCTCATTGCCTCTTGGAGCTATCCGTCATTCGTTGTCTCCCGCCCACTGCCTTTCACAGCACTCCGATTGGTCATTCGCCTCCATAGCCCGCGATTGGTGTGCAGCGGGCGACGGCCACCTCCTATTGGCCTGACAGCCCAGTCCGTCACGCTGCCGGCGGGAGGGGGCAACCCTCTCCCCCCTCGTCGTCTTCCCAGCCGCTGGGTTCCCAGAGTGCTCCGCGGCCGTGTGGAGCGAGGCCTTGTTCCCGCGTTGAGCCGCCGCCGCCGCCGCCGCCTCCTCAGCTTCAGCCTCCGCGCCAGGCCCGGCCCCGCCGCGCCATGTCGGACTACAGCACCGGAGGACCCCCGCCCGGGCCGCCGCCGCCCGCTGGCGGGGGCGGAGGATCCGGGGGCGCCGGGGGAGGCCCTCCGCCCGGCCCGCCGGGCGCGGGGGACCGGGGCGGCGGCGGTCCCGGTGGCGGCGGCCCGGGCGGGGGGTCTGCCGGGGGCCCCTCGCAGCCGCCCGGCGGGGGCGGCCCGGGGATCCGCAAAGACGCCTTCGCTGACGCCGTGCAGCGGGCCCGCCAGGTGAGGAGGCCGCGGGCCCGAGGGGCGCGCGCGCGCGCGGCGGGGGAGGGGACGGGGGTCACGTGCGCGCGCGCGGGGTCGCCGGGGGGTGGGGGCCGTGGCCGCCGACGGGTCACGTGGGCGGCAGGCTGGGGGTCTGGAGCTCCCGCGGCGCCTCCAGTGGGTTCCAGGCGGGACTCCCCAGCAGGGGGTAGGGGTGTGCTGAGGGGTCACCAAGAGCGGTCCCTGGGTGAGCAGGGAGCCCAGAGTTCAGGAACTCACTTTGGACTCTGCTTTAGGACCCACGACGGCCTGCTCCACTCTTCCCTGAGGCCAAGGGGCCCGCTTCCCGGGTGAAGGGTCTTGCTTTGAGCTCCTCTACCTACATCAGGGCAAAGGGCCATGTTTGTCGCCAACCCAGTCCCGTTTATGGTCCCCTCCCTGCGAAGAAGGGACTTGGGTGGGGAGAGCCCTCCCTCTCGAGTTTGGAAAGTGGAGAGGACCCGTTTGCCACTGGCGTGGCTGAGAACACTTGGGTGAATTGGGGAAGGAGGGCAGGGAGTCAGGCTCTTTGATGTTTTGGGTAGTTTTGAAAGCGTGGTCCGCCTCTTTGGGAAAGTAAAGAGGGTCCCACCGTCGTGTTTTGAGGCTTGCTGACAGCATGGAGGTATCAATCACATGCTGGTGTGACTGACCCCCGCACCCCTATTCGCAGCCTCTCGCCTGCTGGAGGGGTGGGGGCCCTTAGAATCGAAGGACTTTGCCGCCCTTTCCGGAAGCTGACCCGCTCCAGGCTCCGGCCTATTGAGAGCTCTCCCTGGGGTTGTCCCAATGCCTCCAGGCTGAGGACTGGCTCCTCCCAAGGTGGGAGGACCCGTTAGCTGTCTGACCGCGTCTCTCCAGGTGTGGTCTCTGGATAGGTTTCTCACTGCATTTGATCTTGTTGTTCCTCCCTTGCCCCCAGTGTCTTGATGCTAGGGTGCTCAGCTTTGTTTAGGGGAGTTGGGGTGACAGACATACGGCCCCTTATAGGCATCCTAAGAGCTTTGGCGAAAGGTAAAGGTTTTAAAGACTTGGGAAGACTGATCAGAGTTCAGGGTTTAGGTTTCTAAACCGCAAACAAGATTGTGGTCTTGGGTTTGTTTGTTGGGTTAGGGCTTATTTGAAGTTGCTCCTCGTGTATCTAAAACGAAGCATGTGTCCGAAAAGGATCTTTTGTTTTGGTCACAAGAGGATTGCAGGTGCCTCGAAGCAGAATGCTTTGCCCTCAGTTGCTCAGTGCATGTTTGCGAAGATGTTGAGGGTGAGGGAGAGGAAGGAGAGGTATGCTCCACAGCACCCTCCAAGAACCAGGCTGAAGTCAGGCTTCTCTGTGCCTGGCCACCTGCATGAAGCAATGTCCCAGACCTCTTGCGCACAGCGGTGACCCCAGGACCCATCTTGGCACCCAAGCTGCTGTTCCTCTCACCTCCAAGAATGAGGAGATTCTGGATTACAGCCTGGCTGCCAACAGTTTAAACACAGATCTGCTGAGGAAAGGAAAAGGGAGATTCTGGAATTCCTAGATAACTTGTGAGACTTTTTGGCTTTCTGTTAGAGTCTCACCCAGGATGTGTGCACCCACGGGCTCTTTCCTAGGTGGGGGAGCTGCTGCTGGCCAGACAGCAAGACCTGAGATGTTCTGAGAAGTTTCGAGGCATGGAGGGCTGTTTTGGGGTGGTAATTCTTCTGTGTTTCCTATTTTATTTCTAGATCGCAGCCAAAATTGGAGGCGATGCTGCTACAACTGTGAATAACAGCACTCCTGATTTTGGTTTTGGGGGCCAGAAGAGACAGTTGGAAGATGGAGGTAATTCCCACCTGCTGCTTGGAGTTTGGGAGGAAGGGCTAGGGGACTGCTGCTGCTGCTGTCATTGGGGGGGGGGGCACTGGGGATGAAACCCAGAGGCCTTCTACTTCCGGACTACACCCCCAGGCATAGTTTATATTTTATTTGGAAACAGGGTCTCCCTAACTTGCAAGTACTAGGATTTCTGTCTTTTAAAATCTCTGTCCAGCTGGGTGTGGTGGAAGCCTATAATCCCTGTACTTGAGAGGCTAAGACAGGAGGATCACAGGTTCGAGGACAGCCTCAGCAAGTATCAACCTAGTAAGATCCTGTTTCTAAATAAGACATAAAATCAGGCTGGGGGTGTAGCTTGAAGTTAGATGCCTCTGGGTTCAATCCCCAGTATGGGGGAAAAAAACTGTCCCAGCTTTGCTAATTCTATTTGTTCAGTCTGCCACCCTGGGGCATCAGGTAGCTGTAAGTGGTATCTGCAACCAGGGCATGGTCATAAGTTCCCAAGATTAGCTGGGTGTGGTGGCGTGCACTTTTAATCCCAGTACTTGGGAGGCTGAGACCACAGGATCTGGGTTCGTTGCCAGACTCAGCTACTTAATGAGGCACTCTGCAACTTAGACCCTGTTTCAAAAATAAAGAATAAAAATAGGACTGGGAATCCCAGCATTCGGGAGGCTGAGACCGGAGGATCCCAGCCAGCCTCAGCTATCTAGTGAGGCACTCCGCAACTTAGTGAGACTCGGTTTCAAAATAAAGAATAAAAAAAAAATAGGGCTGGGGGTATAGCTCGGAGGTAGAATGCCCCTGAGTTCAATCCCCAGCACCACAAAAAAAAAAAAATAGGACTGGGAAGCTGGGCATGGTGGCGCACGCTTGTAATCCCAGCATTCGGGAGGCTGAGACCGGAGGATCTGGGTTCGCGTCCAGCCTCAGCTACCTAGTGAGGCACTCCGCAACTTAGACTCGGTTTCAAAATAAAGAATAAAAAAAAAAAAAATAGGGCTGGGGATGTAGCTTGGAGGTAGAATGCCCCTGAGTTCAATTACCAGTACTGCAAAAAAAAAAAAAATAAGACTGGGGGTGTAGCTCAGAGGTAGAAGAATGTCCCTGGGTTCAATCCCCAGTACTGCAAAAAAAAAAAAAAAAAAGTTCCCAAGATCTATCTTCCCCTTGTGGGAGGCTGGGGAGATAGGGGGTCTGGTCTGGGCACAGAAGCAGCCAGTGGTCTGTTCCTGACCAACTGCTTTATCTGGGACCCCCCCTCCCCTAAACTGAAGAGTTTGGCCAACACTGCTTTATCTAGGACCCCCTCCCCTAAACTGAAAAGTTTGGGCATCACCATCAAGGTTCACTTGTTATAAAGGGCTCTGGTGGTGGTGGTGGGACTGAAGTCTCGCTCTTCTCTGGGGCTGGGGGTGTTTGTTGGGGACAAGTCCGAGGCAGTTGAGGCAGCTGCGGGCGGGTGGGCGCCGCTGCTGACACCCTTTCTCTTCTGCAGACCAGCCTGAGAGCAAGAAGCTGGCTTCCCAGGGAGACTGTAAGTTCACTGGGGCTGTGTGCGCTGGGCATCCTCGGGTCTTGAGCTTGGGGTATTGGGAGCTAGAAGGCTGGGTGGGCAGCAACTCTCTTTATAGAAGCTCCTGGTGTTTATGTTTGTGGGTCGTGAGTTTTAGTGATCCCAAGACCCTCTACAGTGGAAGCCAAAAGCTGCGTGTACTTTTGTGGACAGGCTGCAGAAGGCGTCAGCTGCCCCTCATGTGGGCAGGATGCCTTGGGCTGGGTGTGGTATACAGAGAGGAGCTAAGCTAGCTTACCTTTGGGATTTCTCTCTGCAGCTATGAGTTCTCAACTTGGACCCATCCATCCTCCCCCGAGGTAAGTTGTGGCAGGAGCAAGTCAGTTCCCTGCTGTCCCTGTGCTGACCTGGGAGGCTTTGGTCAGGGCTGTACAGCCAAGAGCCCAGAGCAGAGCGGAGGAAGGCAGCCCGCCCCTTCCTTGTGCACGTGGGGCGAGCAGGCCCTTGTAGGCTGCTCCCTCCTTGGGGCTGGGGATGCCCGAGAGCACAAATTTTTTGTCTCCTGCAAGTGCTTGTTCCACCAAGTATCACTAGAACCTGGGAGTCTTTGCTACTTCAGATAGACTCAGGTGAATCTGACATACATCATTTGAGACAGGCCACAGTTTGTTCTTTTCTCACTGGACTGGCAGTTTTATAAAAGAAAATGATTTATTAGGATAATGAAAGGAGCAGGATAAGCCACCAGCTTTTTTATCATTGGAACCAACAGACCTAAAATGACCGGTGTTGCTTGTGAAAGCGACCAAGTACTGTCACTCTCCCTGAGACAGTGGAGGACCCTGAGGCCTGGAGGCCAAGGCCTTGCGGGGGAGGGAGCCTGGGTGTCGTCAAGGTCCCAGCCAGAGACCCTCAGCGCCTGCTCTTTCTGAGCTCAGGACTAACCTTCAGTGCGCTCTCTCTCTGCAGGACTTCAATGACAGAAGAGTACAGGGTCCCAGATGGCATGGTGGGCCTGAGTGAGTGTGGGTGCCGCGCTGGGGTGGCGGCCTGAGAGTGTCCTGCTCTCGTCTCCCCTGCCTCTTCCTTGGGGGCTGGCTGGCCGGGAACCCTGCCCGAATCTGCTGAGGTGGGCTCACTGGTCAACGTTTGTTTCCTTTTTCTCCACCTAGTCATTGGCAGAGGAGGCGAGCAGATTAACAAAATCCAGCAGGACTCGGGCTGCAAAGTGCAGATCTCTCCAGGTACAGGAGAACCGGCTTCCTGCTGGCAGGAGGGCTGGGCCTGGCTCCGGCTTCTCCAACTCTTTAGTCCTTCACTTTTCCTGGGACCCTGTGGGAGTGAGCTGGGGTCAGTGTGATTCTGCAACTGGTGTGGCTGTGCCAAGTTGCACTGGAGCTTTTTGTGGTCTATAGCAGGCGGGGACACACAGAGATGAAGGCATAGAGTCAAGCACAGCGCCTCCTGCCAGTTTCTGCCAGGCTGGTGCTCAAGGTGCCACCTAAATAACACCCTGGGAAGAAGTGTGTGAGGCCGGGTGATGTATTAGAGCAAGCCATGCTTCCTGGCCAGGCTGAGTCCCAGTCCTGGCTGTGCAGCTGGCCCACTAGTGGTCGGCCTCTCTGATCCTCGGGTTCCTGAGCTGCCGGAAGGCTACTCGGCCTAGCCTTCTAGAATCTTTTCCCGCTGCTTCATGTTTTACTTTTAAAGTTTTGTTTCCCCTACTGGACTTTAAGCATCCCAATCCAGGTCTTGCGTTGAGTAGCCTTCCCGGCATTTGAGGCGAGGCAAACTGATCTGTCAGGCTGAGGAATGGTGAAGTGGCCACAGGTTTTTCTGGACGTTTCCTCATCTCCACAGCAGGCTTTTCTATGCCTTTGGGCCCAGCAGGGCACTGACCCCGTTTCCTCTTCTCTCCAGACAGTGGTGGCCTACCTGAGCGCAGTGTGTCCCTGACGGGAGCCCCCGAGTCTGTCCAGTGAGTCCCGGCTGGGTGGGGCCTTGGGGGGCAGGCTGGACCCCCAGAGTCATCTGTCAGGAGCCCCCTGGGCCACCCTGCAGGTGAGCCGGGCCTCAAGTGGTGGCACTCTGTTCTCCTTCCCAGGAAAGCGAAGATGATGCTGGATGACATTGTATCTCGGGGCCGTGGGGGCCCCCCGGGACAGTTCCACGACAATGCCAACGGGGGCCAGAATGGCACCGTGCAGGAGATCATGATCCCTGCTGGCAAGGCGGGCCTGGTCATCGGCAAGGGTGGGGAGACCATCAAGCAGTTGCAGGTGAGGGCTGACACCCTCCTGTGCCCTGTGCCCCTGCCCCCCTGCCCCCCACAGCCCAGCTCACAGTTGCCTTTGGTTGTCAGGAGCGTGCTGGAGTGAAGATGATTCTCATCCAGGATGGTTCCCAGAACACGAATGTGGACAAGCCCCTCCGGATCATTGGGGATCCCTATAAAGTTCAGGTGAGCCATCCCTAGGCGGGGTGGGGTGGGGTCCGCCTTAAGCGGTGGCTCCCGCTGCTGCGCTGCCTCCTGGCCCTGGCCGTGTGCAGGCAGACAAGTGGCCTCCTCTCTGACCTCCCATTGGCTTATCTGGGAGACATAGAGGGGCAGGTAAAAGCTCTGTGGAAGCATGGTGGCGCACGCTTGTAATCCCAGCATTTGGGAGGCTAAGACTGGAGGATCTGGGTTCGTAGCCAGCCTCAGCTACCTAGTGAGGCCCTCCACAACTTAGTGAGACCCTGTTTCCAAATAAAGAATACAAAATAGTATAGCTTAGAGGTAGAATGCCCCTGGATTCAATCCCCAGTACCGCAAAAAATAAAATAAAGAAAAAATAGGGCTGGGGGTATAGTTTGGAGGTAGAATGCCCCTGGGTTCAATCCCCAGTACCACACACACACACACACACACAGGCTCTGGAACATGGTATCTGCTCCTTGGGGGCAGGCCATGGCCCGAGGGGCTTGCCTGTGCCAATTGTGCCTGCTGTGTTTGCAGCAAGCCTGTGAGATGGTGATGGATATCCTCCGGGAACGTGACCAAGGTGGCTTTGGGGACCGGAATGAGTATGGATCGAGGATTGGTGGGGGCATTGACGTGAGTGGAGGTCACCAGGGGTGGGGGTGGGGGTGGGGCGGGCTGCAGGGCAGAGCTGGCTTACCCCGGCACCTCCCGCCCTCCCCAGGTACCTGTACCCAGGCATTCTGTCGGGGTGGTCATCGGCCGGAGTGGAGAAATGATCAAGAAGATCCAGAATGACGCCGGGGTGCGGATACAGTTCAAGCAAGGTCAGGCTTAGCCTGGTATGGAGGCCGCATGTGGGTGGGCCCTTGATGCCTACCAGCGCCTTCCCTGGAGGCTCGAAGCAGCGTGGACTGGCCGGGCTTTGCCTATGGGAGGGCCTCCTTGCTCCTGGTCCCACTATCTTTCGGAATGCCTCATCTCTAGCCTCTGCTAGGAACGGCCCGAGAGTGGGCCATGTGTGGTCTCTCTCAATCCACCAGGAATGTGTTTTCCCAGCCCCGGGCTTTTGATTGCCCTCATTGAGGGTCTCTGGCTGCATGATTTCGGGCAGAGGGGTCCTCTATTCATTGCTTTCCAGAGATTTGTTGGTTCTGTAATTGCCCCGCTGGTTCTGGGTGCCAAAGGCAGGAGGGGCTTCAGTGGCCACCCACCCTGAGGAGTGTGGCCCTCCTCCTTCCAGCCCAGTCAGCGGGGCTTGGAGCAGTGCGCTGACACCCACCGAACAGGAGTTGGTTTGGCACGGTGTCTGCCCAGAAGAGGAGGTAGCATGGGGGCCTGAGGTTCTCTTTCTCTTTAACACCGCCTCTGTCCTCTTGGTGCTGACTTCAGATGACGGGACAGGGCCTGAGAAGATCGCACACATCATGGGTCCCCCTGACAGATGTGAGCACGCAGCCCGCATCATCAACGACCTCCTCCAGAGCCTCAGGGTAGGCTGGCCAGCCGGTGGCCCTGGGGCGGAAAGACAGGGCAAGGAGGCCACGGGAGGGGAGGCCTGACTCTTGGCTCATCCTGCCCTCCCTGTCCATGGCAGAGTGGCCCCCCGGGCCCTCCAGGAGGTCCTGGCATGCCCCCAGGAGGCCGGGGCCGAGGACGAGGCCAGGGCAGCTGGGGCCCTCCTGGCGGGGAGATGACCTTCTCCATTCCCACACACAAGTGCGGGCTGGTCATCGGCAGAGGTGAGTCCTGTGTCCGCACCTGCGCCAAGACCCCACCCCGGCGCCCTCCCTGCCCCTCTTCACTGACTATGGCTCTCTGCAGGGGGAGAAAACGTGAAAGCCATAAACCAGCAGACAGGCGCCTTTGTAGAGATCTCCCGGCAGCTGCCACCCAATGGGGACCCCAACTTCAAGCTGTTCATCATCCGGGGCTCACCCCAGCAGATCGACCACGCCAAGCAGCTCATTGAGGAGAAGATCGAGGTGGGTTGCGGGAGGGGCGGCACCAGCTTGGGCCCAGGCCGCCTCACCCCCACTCACCTTGCCTATTCTCCTTCCCCAGGGTCCCTTGTGCCCAGTTGGACCAGGCCCTGGGGGTCCAGGCCCTGCCGGACCCATGGGGCCCTTCAACCCTGGACCCTTCAATCAGGGGCCACCAGGGGCTCCCCCGCAGTGAGTATTGCTCTCAGCTTCCTGGAACTGGGGCAGGGGGTGCCAGGCCAACCAGAAGAGGGATGGCTGTCACCACTCCCACAAGGAAACACGATTCATGCCCCAAGCCCTGGCTGGGGCCCAGGCAGCCCTTACTCAGATGCCGTGTAGGAGTGCCATAAACACTGGTGTCAGTCAGTCCCCACTTCATCAGAGGCAATTTTCTGTGTGCTTAGTGTTGGTGACACCTGTGCACCGGGTTGGGCCTGGCCCCTAAACCCTGACTGCCTACACCATGCCTGCCTTGGTGGTGGCCGCTGCACGCGGCTCATCTGCTCTCCCTCCTCCCCTCTCCTCCAGTGCCGGCGGGCCCCCTCCTCACCAGTACCCACCCCAGGGCTGGGGCAACACCTACCCCCAGTGGCAGCCGCCTGCACCTCACGACCCCAGTAAGTGATGGCCACACGGAGGGATGGGGCGTGGCCTGGAACCAGGTTCCCGCCCACGAGTCCCCTCAGCCACTCCCCCTGTCCTGCAGATAAAGCTGCAGCAGCCGCCGCAGACCCCAACGCCGCCTGGGCCGCCTACTACTCTCACTACTACCAGCAGCCCCCTGGCCCGGTGCCCGGCCCCGCCCCGGCCCCCGCGGCGCCGCCCACGCAGGGGGAGCCTCCGCAGCCCCCGCCCACCGGCCAATCAGACTACACCAAGGCCTGGGAGGAGTATTACAAAAAGATAGGTGAGTTGGCGCGCCGCCCGGGTCACCAGCCGCCCCCAGGAGGGCTGCTCTGACTCTGTGCCCGCCGGTTCACAGGCCAGCAGCCGCAGCAGCCCGGAGCACCCCCGCAACAGGACTACACGAAGGCCTGGGAGGAATACTACAAGAAACAAGGTGAGCCCAGACCCAGGCGGGCAGCCGCGGGGAGCGGGGTCTCTCCCCGCCACTCATCCTCTGCCCCGCCCACAGCGCAAGTGGCCACCGGAGGGGGCCCTGGAGCGCCCCCCGGCTCCCAGCCGGACTACAGCGCCGCCTGGGCGGAGTATTACAGACAGCAGGCCGCCTACTACGGACAGACTCCAGGTCCCGGTGGCCCCCAGCCGCCCCCCTCCCAGCAGGGACAGCAGCAGGCAAGTGGGAATTGCCACCCTCCTCCTCCTCCTTTCTCCTTCCAACCCCCGGCCACCGTCCATCCTGCCTTAGTGGGTAGCGCCGGAAACCCCTTCCCCTGCGGGGTGTGCCCTTGATGCCTGCACGGGGCCGTGTGGCAGACGTATCGCAGTGCCACGCGCCCGCTGGAAGCGCTCACTGGGTCCAGAGGTTGACGGAAGAGGCCCCTCGCCAGCCGCTCGTTCCTGTGTGCCGCTGTCGTGATGCTGGGGAGCGAGTCGCGCAGGCGGAACTTGAACTGGTGGGTAGCCTGGGCGACAGGCAGCAGCTCCTGACGGTCGCGGCCAGCTGCTTGCCCTCACTCAGAATCTGGCCACTCGGGAAGAAAACGTCTATTTTTTTTTTTCCCCTTCTCTACACCACTTTTTGGTTTTTGTTCTTTTTACCCTTTTATTCTTTGAAGCCACGATCTTTGTCCCCGTGTCCAAGTGACTGTCGCGGGCGGCCCAGCTCCGGTGGGGACGAGGGGACCTGCCGGCGCCTCCGCTTGGCCGCCCGCCGCCCGCTCGCCTGTGTCCCGGTCTTGTCTGTGAAGTGGGCATGACGATCGTTGCCACCTTCCAACCTACCTCACAGGGGTGTTGTGGGGACACCGCGATGTGATTGTCGATGTTGTGATGCGCCGGAGCGCCGCCCTCCCTCCCCTCCAGCCCCGCCTCGCCTCCTCCTCCTCCCCTGCGGCCTCTGCTTCTCTCGCTGCGCCCCCCCTTCTCTTCCTCCTCTCCTCCACCCCCTCCTCCACCAGGAGCTGGTTCCAGCGAGTACCGAGAGGCTAGACAGTCACGCCGCCCTCCGCCCCAGACCCTCCCCATAGTGACCAATTCCTATCTCTTCCCTCTCCGCAGGCTCAATGAATCGAATGAATGTGAACTTCTTCATCTGTGAAAAATCTTTATTTTTTTCTCCATTTTGTTCTGTTTGGGGGCTTCTTGCGTTTGTTTTGTATTTCGTGGGCGAGAGCGCGATGGCGCCGGGCGCGTGGCCCGAGGTGGGGCTGGTGCGGCCAGGCCCTCGCCCTCTCGCCCCTTCTGTGTCTCGCATACTCTTCCTTTCAAAATTGGGATCCTTCATGTTGAGCCAGCCTTAGAAGATAGCGAGAATTAAATCTCTGCCAAAAAAAAAATTTTTTTTTTAAATTAAAGACACAAAGAGCAGAACAAAAACCTATAAAATTATATATGTAAATATAAATCTATACCCCAGCCTTCCTGAAACCGCCTCTCTGAGGGGGAAGCGATTCATTTTCTCCCTACTGCCCCTGGCCCTCTTCTTGTTTTTAAAATAAACTTTTAAAAAGGAAAAAAAGTCACTCTTGCTATTTCTTTTGCTTTTTTTTTTAGTTAGAGTTGGAACATTCCTTGGACCAGGTGTTGTATTGCAGGACCCTCCTCAGCTCTCTCCCTTGCTGCTCCTCCCCAACTCAACCCGCCCCCCCCCCCTCCCCAGGACTGGTCTGGTCTTTTGTCTTCTGTTCAAGAGGAGATTGAAACTGAAAACAAAACGAGAACAAAACAAAAAAAAAAAATTGTATGGCAGTTTTTACTTTTTATCGCTCGTTTTTAACTTCACAAATAAATGATGATAAAACCTCCCCATGTCTGCCGGGTGCTGTCTCTTTCCTCCCTCCTCCCTGGTAGAGTTTTGAAGTAAATACTTGTTCTTTATAGATTTTTTTTTTTTTTAAAGCCTGGTGATGCTGATTGGAAATGACAAGGTTCATGTTTTATTTATTTTTTTAAAGGAAACCAAAATGTAAGAAAATAGTTTTCTGCAGGTACATTTTGCTTTCTTAAATCCCCCCCCCTTGTTAAATAAAATGCTTTTTGTTTTAAAAATACTGCATGCTGACAGTACTTTGTACTGGTGCAGTTGTGCTCGAAGAAGAAAGGCTTGCCAGGGGGAGCGGGGAGTGCCCCCGAGGCTGCCTTCTGGTGTGGGGTGGGGAGGCGGTGAAGGCCGGCAAGGCAGTCCTCCCCAGCCCGCGCCCCTTGGGAAGTGAGTGAAGCACCCAGGAGGGCCCCGGGGACGCATGTTCCCATGGATGCAGCTGGCAGGACCCAGCGCACTGTGGCTGGGTCTCAGGAGCCTGGCCCTGTGTCACCCTGCCTGTCTTGCTCACAGCAGGACTCAGGTGGAGCCTGTGCCCGTCCTGGGTGAGGTGACCAGGTGGAGGAGGGTGCCAAGGATCACCTGGCCTAAGTGGACACTGGAAAGTCCTGGGGGCTATGGTTAAAACACCAACATTTCAAAATCAGACTGCAGAGCCAGGTAAGGTGGTGCGCACCTGTAATCCTAGTGCTTGGGAGGCTGAGATGGGAGGCTCGCAGGTTCCAGGATAGCCTCAACCTAATGAGAACCTGTTTAAGTTTTTTAAAAAGCCAGGGGTGGTGTGGTGGTGCATGTTTGTAATCCCAGTACTTAGGAGGCTGAGACAGGAGGATTGCAGGTTCGAGGCCAGCCTCAGTTATTTAATGAGGCCCTCCACAATTTAATGAGACCCTGTTTCAAAATAGGGCTCAGGTGTGGCATGGAGATAGAATCCCCAGTACCACAAAAAAATAAAATAGGGCAGGGAGTGTTGCTGGGAGAATGCCTCTAGGTTCAATCCCCAGTACTAAAACTGGGCGTGGTGGCACATGCCTGTATTCTCAGTAGATGGGAGGCTGAGACAGGAAGATCGCAGGTTCGAGGGCAACCTCAGCAAGTAGTGAGATTGTCATCAACCTAGTGAGACCGTTTCCAAATAAAATTGGGCTTGGGGGTGTTGCTCGAGGGTAGAATGCCTCTGGGTTCAATCCCCAGTACCATAAATTAAAAAAAAAAAAAAATGGGGCTAAGGTTGTAGCTTACAAGTGAATGCTCAATCCCAGTGCCAAAACTAAGTAAATAAACAGCCTGCACAATCAGAATGCCTGCCTCGGCCCCCAGCCGGGCTGCCTACCCCAAACGCGGGTCAGTAACAGCGGCCGCCTCTAGGTGGGGCTGTGCGCAGCCTCCCCTCCAGGTGTGCGGCCGCAAGGAAGGGCTGAGGGCTGGTACCTGGGGCCTCTGCAGGTGTCGCGGGCGCCGCCTCCCAGCCAGGTCCTCCCGGCTCACTGCAGACTCTCGATGACAGAGCAGCATTTGGCAAAGACATCCTCCTGCGCCGCCTCTGCCAAGATCTAGAAGAGCCGCAGAGGCCCGGCCTGAGTCCCCCCGCAGGGACGACAATGCGCCCGCCACAGGCAGCGAGGCCGCCCAGGTGCCGCCCCGGGGCGGGCGAGGGTCGCTGGCCACCCAGCCCCTGACCAAGGTGGTTCGATGAGGCCCTACAGTGGAGTCTTGCCTGGGGACCAGGAGGGGTTGGGGGGCATCTCAGGAACTTACTTCCAACAGGGATGGGGACAGGGCCAAAGTCCTTGAGCCTTCCTAAGAGTGAGCTATGCAGGGGAGCCAGGACCCCGAGTGAGCAGCGGGGGCTTGGGCGCTAAGTAAGGGGACTCCCTGCATGCCTGAGAAAGTGGGACTGAGCCCGGAGTAGGTGCCAGGGACCCCAGCCAGCCCCACTGGACTGCCCGCGGGATACCCACGCTTCGCAGCAGGTTCTTCTGTTGGTAGAAGGCCAGGACCGGTTCGCAAAGGGTGTAGTAGGTCTCCAGGCGCCGGTGAATGGCCGCCTCCGAGTCGTCGGTCCGGTGCTCCACCTGGCCCCGGCGCAGCGCCCGCTGGACCATGGTCTCCATGGAGCAGTCAAACACTATGACGATGTCGGGGGCCCGACCCACCTGGGTGCCGACGACCGGGGATTGTGAGCACGGGCCCGCGCCCAGCGTCCCCAGGCTGGGAGCTGCAGGGCGCCATCAGGCCCCGCAGCTATTTTATTTCATTTGTTGACTGATTCTGTGCTGGGGACTGAACCTCCGAGCTACACCCCAGCCCTTTGTATTCATTTATTTTGAAATAGGTCTGAATTACTAAGGGTCTCATCTCACTACATTGCTAGGTAGGCCTCAGACCTACAAACTTCCTATCTCAGCCTCCCCAGTGCTGGGATGATAGGCATGTACCACCACGCCGGCTTCCTTATTCCTCTTAACCACTGTGCAGTAACCACTTTATAGCCCTCCTTCGGCATCAGCAGGGAGTTTGCCAAGAATCTGGGCAAATCCTCCTGCAAACTTTAAATAAGTCCGGCGAGGTGGCGCATGCTTGTCATCCCAGTACTTGGGAGGCTGAGACTGGAGGATCCGGGTTCACTGCCAGCCTCAGTTACTTAGTGAAGCCCTCCACAACTTAGTGAGAACCTGTTTCAAAAGAAAGAATAAAATAATAATAATAATAATAGGTCTGGGAGTGTAGCTCACTGAGTTCCATCCCTGGTACCCACACACACACACACACACATACACACAAGTTGATGTGCTGTATTGTTTCTGTGATAA
>PVLC010016445.1:5440-35523 GCA_004027655.1 Graphiurus murinus | reverse complement strand
ATCCCAGCATTCGGGAGGCTGAGACCAGAGGATCCGGGTTCGCGGCCAGCCTCAGCTACCTAGTGAGGCACTCCGCAACTTAGTGAGACTCGGTTTCAAAATAAAGAATAAAAAATAGGGCTGGGGGTATAGCTCGAAGGTAGAATGCCCCTGAGTTCAATCCCCAGTTCCGCAAAAAAAAAAAAAAAAAAAAAAAAAATGAAGAATTAAAAAAAAAAGTAGGGCTGGGGGTGTAGCGCGGAGGTAGAATGCCCCTGAGTTCAATCCCTAGTACCGCAAAAAAAAAAAAAAAAAAGATTTTAGATTTAAAAAAATCAGTATCTTTATTAGATATAAGACTATTCATATTTTCTATTTTATCTTGTATCAGTTTAGGAAAGCTGTATTTCTTAAGAAAAAATGTTATTCTAAGTTCTCAAATTTATTGCAAATTTTTCTCTGGAATATTCTTTTCATAGGCTCTCTACTGGCATTCCATCTTTTGTTCCTGATATTCATAATTTATGCTTATATTCTTGGCGAACTTATCTAAGGTCTTATCAATCATAGGAGGCAGGGAAGATAAATAGTGCATAATTCAGAGAGCATTAGCTTACTTGAAGGCTAAGTCCTAACATGAATTGCTTACCAAAACTTTCTACCAGCGAGTCCTACAATGAAGCATTCATTGAATGTAAATCATCCAACTACTTCATTATTTCACAGCACATATCTGTTTACTTATTCATAGATAATAATGCATGAATACTTAAGTTATATGGCAAAAAATATTTAGTTTAACCAAAACCTCTCATTATAGTATGAGTATATCCTGCTAGGATATACTAAGAAACTGTCCAGAAATTCAGTCTCTGGAAATCAGACAGATTTGTGTTCAAATCCTGGCTATCATGCCTGCCAGTTAAGGACTTTAAACAATTTACCTTTATGAAGTGCAATTATTGACTCTGTGTCCAAAAAAATTTGGCTATTCAGTCACAGAAAGTGAAGAGTCATATGTTTTCTGTACTATGTGGAAGCTAGGGAGTAATTGGGATACCAGAGGGACTCCAGATAATGGAGGAGAAACTTCAGCGGAGCCAGGGAGGTGGTCTAGGGGAAGGGGAGCGGAGAGAGTAAGGAATTACTACCATGGGCTTTATGTACATATGTCAGAATATCAATGTTGATCTTAGTACCTTGTTTAGGGAAGAGGGGGATGGGAAGGGAGCCAGGGGGAAAGCCTACCAAGTGCTGTGTGCATGTATGTTACTTTCAACATGATTTATATTATGATGTGAGACTATAATACACCAATAAAAGCATATTAAAATAATTTGGCTATTATTTTTATTATTACTACCATGACTGCTAGTACTCTTAGATAATAGAATTTGGCATATTTGTGTGCTTGTACTTTGTCCTACTAGGTTGTCTCAGGAGTTTTACTTTCTGTCCTATGCTTTGTAAAATGTTGCTTAGCAATCTTTTACAAGTATTGTAGTTGCAGATTATAAATCACCTCCAGAGAAACTTTTGACACCAAATGGGGCATAGTTCTAGTTGACTAAAGTGATTTCTGTACCATTTTCAATTACATGGTTCTTTTGAGATTCTTTGGGGATGGAAAGGCACTGTTGAGACTTTTTCCATATGTTCTTGAAAATTATCTAACCAAAAGCAAAAAAAGAAAACACTATTAAAATATAACCCCAAGCAAACAGGAAACTGACTTTTTCTTTTGGGAACTTAGTCAAAAGCCAACTTTTTGTGGTTTATGTCAAAGTTCCTCCCACAAAGTTCAGAAATTCATCTTACATTTTCAGTCTCTTATTTTCCCCTTTCTTCCAGGCTACCTGCAAAGATACCATCTCTATTTTTTTTTCCTTATAGAAAGTGACTATAGAGATACCTGCACAGATTTTTTTTTAATGCTTTTTTCTTCTTACAAAAAAGATGTCTTGTTTTTCCTTTTAAATTTTGAGATGCAGATAATCCCATAGAAATACCAGACACCCACACTGGCTTCAGGCAACTATAAATAATTTGTCCATCCACAACCAAGTACAGGTACCTGGCACATTATTTATATAGCCTATTAATCATTATTCAGTTAAGGGAAAAGTTAAGCAATGGACAAGCCTGGACAGGGGTGTGTCTTTTGTGGAGAGACTCTTTTGGTTTATTTATGTAACTACTCACCAGTTGTTTTTTTTTAATGATACTGGGGAGTCGGCCTAGGGGCAGTCTACCTCTAATCTACACCCTTAGCCCTTTTTATTTTTTATTTTGAAACAGGGACTCGCTAAACTGCTGAGGCTGTCCTTGAACCTGCAATCCTCCTGTCTTAGCCTCCCAAGTACTAAGATTACAGGTATGCACTACCATGCCTGGCAAAGTGCTCACATTTTGAAGCCATCATGTTTTAGGATAAAACGAGATCTCTGCTTCAAACTCATGGGAATTTTTTTACTTTAAAGTGACACTGCTGAACAATTTTATTTTGAGAAAATGAGAACTTACTAAGCATGAGCATCTTGTTTTCTTCATTATGAATTATATTCATTCATTCATTCATTCATCTATTTGTTGGTTGTACTAGAGATTGAACCCAGGGGCAATCTACCTCTGAGCTACACTTTTATCCATATTTTTTAATTTTTTATTTTGAAACAGGGTCTCACTAAGTTGCAGAAGGCCTCATGAGGTTGCTGAGGCTGACCGTGAACCTGCGTTCCTCAGGCTCCTGTCTCAGCCTCCCAAGTACTAGGATTATAAGCGTGGGCCACTACTCCTGGCTATTTTCCCACATTTAAAGATTTGTACTAGCCGGGCGTGGTGGTGCACACTTGTAATCTCAGTATTTGGGAGGCTGAGACCAGAAGATCCGGGGTGGCGGCCAGACTCAGCTGCTTAGTAAGGCCCTCTGCAACTTAGTAAGACCCTGTTTCAAAATAAAGAATAAAAAATAGGGCTGGGGATGTAGCTCAGAGGTAGAATGCCCCCGAGTTCAATCCCCAGTACTGCCAAAAAAAAAAAAAAAAAGATAAATAAAAAAAAATAAAGATATGTACTTGTATGTTTTCATATGGCTATAATCTGTGTGTGTTGTTTTATGTTTTCTCATGTGCCACTACTTTTTAAACACATTTTCACACAATGGCCGAGATTATATGTTTGCCACTGTTTACTAAGGAAATTTCTACCATGTTAAAATGAATTTGGTGTGCTAATGCATTTTCTCCTATTTTTGAAAATTTGGATTGTTGTTAATTTACTACCTATTCTAGTTCATACTGAGCAAATGAGGGTTTCACTATCTGAATTAGTGAAATCCTCCTCCATTTTGGTTTTTTTAATCTTTTGAATATATTATTAATAGTTTGTGCCTTCTATTAAAACTTTCTTTTAGGAAGAAAGTCAAAAGGAAAGTTTTATTCTGAAATAATTCTTTATAAGCAAATTTTTCTTCAAACATCCGAGCAATAATTTTTGTAACCATTTTCTTTACATTTATTTATTTGTTTGTTTATGTATTTATTTATGTATTTATTTATTTAGCTTATATGATGTTTCAGAGACAGTCCCAAATTAGAACTTTGGAAGTAACATCTTCAATAAATATTTTTGTACAGAAATTATACACTAGACTTTACATTAATCCAAACCCTTTTCTTTGCACAAAGAAAGAAAGCGAGACCTAGGGCAGAAACTCTGGGAATGAAATAAAAATGCTTTGGGCTTGCATTTGAATATGAATTTTTGTATTTCACAGGTTTTACCTGTCATTATCACTTAGAATTGTCCCATTATATTTTACTAGTGGTTCCATAAAAGAAAACAAATGGCTGTCTTTTATTTTATTTTGCTTTGCTTTATAGATGAGGCAGAAAAACAGAGAACTTATACAAAGTCACATAGCTAACCCTTTGTCAAGCCAGGATAAAAGCTAATTTTAGTGGCATCCACAATTCTATCCTCAAGACTACAAATCTTCCAACAATAAAGAGGTAAACCAATTTGTAGAAGTGGGAATGTAACTTGTGTTAATTCTTATAACTGAATTTATAAACTATTAGCCTGCTGAGTATAAGTACTATCATTTTCAGAAATAATTAAAAACATATATACTACTAGATGATTAGTCAAAGAACAACTTTAAAAAATCCATTTTAAAAAATATTTATTGGGTGCCTCCTGTATGTTGGCCATAATTCTAAACATTAGGAATTAAGCTATAAGCAAAATAAATGCAGCCCCTGCTCCTGCAGCTAATATATATATATTACATACATATATATGTAATATATATATTAATTAAAATTAATTAATATATATATGTAATTAAAATGTTTGACCTTGCTAATGATCAAACATCTACACCAAGGACCAGTGCCATGGCACACCCTGTAATCCCAGCACCTAGAGAGGCTGAGTCAGGAGAATTGCAAGTTCAAGGATGTCCTGGACAATTTAGTGAGATTCTGTCTCAAAATAGAATAAAAGGGCCTGGGGATGTAGGTCATTGTTAGATTGTTTATCTAGTATGTGAGAGGCCCTGGGTTGGATCCCCCATATTGGGGGGAGGTATACATTCACACACACACACACACACACACACACACACACACACACTCACACACACACACACACAGATATACACACACACACAGAAAAACAATTGTGTATTTTTAATACCAAGTCAATTATTTAAAACAAAAAGAAAAAATGTTTAAGGGTTGCAAATCTATATGAAACTGATACTGTCACACACAACAAGAGGAACTGTGATGTTAGAATCCTCTTTTGGGAAAGAAATTTTGCAATATATGTAGATAGACTTAGAAATGTCTATTCTTTTTTATTCAAAGTCTCAATTCTGGGAAATCTTCCTAATATCTTAAAAAAGCTATATCCACAAAGATGTTCATGTCAGAGTTCTTTATGATAGTTTTTTTGTTTGTTTGTTTGTTTTAAGGTAGAGTGATAATAGGAATGATGAAGACAAACATGAAGAAAACCTAGGCTTTCAAACAGAATATGTATCAAAACTTGTTGTGGGGGAGGAAAGCCTATACTATAACAGTTTATTTGGTGTGATCTAAAAAGAGAAATATAAAAAGTAATAAAATTATGGATGGTTTGTTTTTCTCTTTTTGTTCCATTTTTATGGTACTTTCTAGATTTCTACTGCAAGATTTTATTACTTTCATTATCAGAAGAAAGCTTTAGCCTCCCCCCTCCACAAATCATGCACTAGATACAGATATATTTGTTTTCATGGATACAAAACACTGAAGAATGCCAAGGGGAGGGGCAGCGCGCCAGAGGATGTGCGAGAAACTTGTTTTATTTTCTCAATTGTCATCTTATCTTATATTTAACTCTGTAGCTCCTTTTCTCTCTTTTATTTGTTCCAGGCTTACATATTATTTGCATATTACTCAATTACTAAAATGAATTGAAAAAATTTTTGTTAGATTAAAATTTTACCCTCTTGCCTTGCAGACTGGGTTAGAGCCCAGGGAGATATCTTTGTCTATATATTCCATTTCAAACATCTTGGTGCAACTGGAATGATTCTCCTGTCCAGTAAGCTTACTGTGTCCATCATCCTGTGACCACACCAATGCAGGTGAGGTAGAAGAGGATCCTGGCAAAGAGCTCAAGAAAACCTGCAGGAGGAACAAGAAGGAATTTCCCAAGCCGGCCTTGCCGTTCTAGCACCTTCCATGAACTGTTTGTGTCTGTGCTCACAATGGCAAGGTCGACCCAAGAGTTAAATGTGGCGTGGTTGGGAGTGTGCAGGGCAGGGACGGGCGTGATGGGGGGTGCGGGGCATGATGGCGACCAGCTGTTCTCAGGCCCTTGAGAGACTTGGATGACCTTCCCCTCCTCTCTGTCAGTCACTTCTGTTTGTCTCAATGCCAGATGCCGGGTGGCTGTTAGGATTACTGATTTCAATGGAATGAAACAGCACAACAGCCCTTGGCTACTGAGGGAACTACCACCAAGTATCAGTTCACCACTGACCTATGTTGAATCCTTAAACAAAAACCCTCAGAAGGCCACTTTATGTTTAATATTGCCATGTGGTTGGAAAAAATAACCAGGAAAGCCTAGTTTCCAGAGCTTTAGATGATATATGTTTATTTCTTTTATTATCAACACATATTTTATACGTGTATATGTGTATCTATTGAGAACAAAATATCATTCAATTAGGCTGTATTGCTGTGTTCTATTACGTTGTCATCTTAAATAAAACCTTTAAGTTGAAACTAATCGAGAACACCCAAATGTTTTCCAAAAGAAAATCTTTAATTTAACTCGATTCAGGACCCTGACGACATACAAAAGCTCTGTGTCTCACATCAGGTCAGTTCAACTGAAATGTTTGTATTTAACTGAAACATATACAGGAAAGAGGAGCGGGGAGGGAATTGGGGGGCGTGGTATAAAACTCTCTGGATGAGATAACCAGCTATAGAGTTTGGGGAAGGTGGTTACTTTCTACCTCTGAGTTTTGGTTTCTGTACTTGTAAAATGAAGGCCTAGAAACAGGAGACCGCAGGGTTCCCTTCCAGCACTTTGCCAGAGCTGGCATGCTGGGCTCCCAGAATCCAGGCAGCATCCATGGTGGTCTCTGGGAACCTCAGGACCCCCACTCGTCTCCTCTTCTGCAGCGCTCTGAGCATGTGCTGTGATTAAGCAAGTGTTTGTGTTCAGACTTCAGGCAAACACATGTGTTGCAAGAACTAATGACAGCAAGACACAGGGGAGGGACAGAAGCCAGAGAGGAAAAGAGGTTTCTAGTGTTGCAGGCAAAACTATTGTCATGCAATAGGAAAAACAGTCCTGCAGAAAAGCTGTGCTGAGACCACAGGGCCAGAAGGGCCTCGCCGTAATGCCTGGAACACTGGCATCCTGTAGTGAGGACCAACCATCACCTGCTGTCACAGGGAGTCACAGTCCCTCTTGTCCTCCACACTTCTGAGACCAAGTCAGGGACAGAACAGACTCCAAGATTTGGAACTGAATCCCAAAATTTCAGCAGCAAAACACACAGATTCTTGTAAGAGTGTATAGCAGTAGTCATTTCTTTGTTTAGCCCTGGCTGAGCATCTTTCTACCACCAGGAAGGTTTGGGGGATGGAGGCAGGACAAGGGTGTAGTTTTTGCCCTGCAAGAATATCCAAACTCATTGGTGAGAGCCTTACACATCACCATTAGCTGTCTTCTCAATTCTGTGGTATGGTATAGCATAGCATAGCATAGTGTCTAAATACTCATCAGAGACATGATCATGTAGTAAGTACCTGTATGTTATTAAGTAGTTGTCTTTCAGCTTGAAGTCTACCTCCTCCACTTTAAGATGCTGAACCCAGGTTCCTGCAAATCCTATTTCTGCTTTGCTGGCTGGCAGGATATTAGGATTGGCCACCAAGGAAGCTAGAGGGAGGCCAGGATGCTGAAGGAGGAAGCGGAGACTTGTTCCTTCCTGTCAGCTTTCTGCTCCTGCGAGCATCGCCCCAGCGTTTCTTTACCTCTGCAGGGGTGGCTCCTGCCCACAGCCATAGCCGGATCCTTTGCAAACACGGCCAGACCAGCCTTCCCGCATGTCCTCCAGGCACAGGTACCAGGCTTCTCAGAGTGCGGCCGCAGCATCCTTCCAGCTGAGAGGGCAGCCATTCTCCAGAGGCCCAGGCTCAGTTGCACGCACTCAGGCGCATGCCCTGCACCTCTGAGTTTTAATAACTGCAGCTCCTTCACCTGGCTTCCTCCACCTGAGGGGTCAGAGCTGCTTCCTTAGTCTCTGCCTGCAGAGCTCTCCTATTCCCTTCAGTCACCCAGTGAACAGCTTCAAATGAGAGGGCTCATTCCTGTCTCTTGAGAAGACCCTGACTGATAAACCTCCCTGGCTAAAGCAAAGAGCAGGAATGAGAATGAGCTTTGGGGGCTCGTAGACCCAGACTGGAATCCTGCCTCCTGAAATCTGTTAGCTCGTCCTTCCTTCCTTCTCTTTTCTTTCTATTTTCTCTTCTTTTATCCCCCTCCCTCCCTCCCTCCCTTCTTTCCTTCTTTCCCTCCCTCCCTCCCTTTCTCCCTCCCTTTTTTTGTGGTACTAGGGATTGAACCCAGGGACATTATTCTACTTCTGAGCTATACCACCAGCCCTTTTTATTTTCTATATTTTAAACAGGGTCTTGCTAAGTTGCTGGGGGTCTTGCTACACTGGTGAGACTGTCCTCAAACCTGTGATCCTCCTGTCTCAGCCTCCCAGGTACTGTGATTACAGGCATGTGCCACCTCATTTCTTTAAGCCTGATGTTGTTGGTAATAAGGATGGGGTTTCCAGCTGTTGCAAGGTATAGCTTGCCACATCTGGCCCTCTCAGCACCGAGAACCATTGTAATGACCAGGTTGCCAGCTTCTAAGGCCAAGCCTAGAGCTTGTATATCCTATTATTCCCAGCAGATGTGCTATAAACCTGTTTGTATAACATATGTTTACTAAGGATCTGTTGAATGGGGAAAAGTGCATAAAATAACCGTGGCTCACTGAAGTAATTAACTTTTGCTGATCTAATGTGTAACTCTCTGTGAGGTTGGGTTTCATGTATAAGTTCTAGTTTTAAACATCTTGTTATTATTTTAGAAGGAGGAATGATGAGTTTACCTTGATGAGAGGAAAAGAAAATCTGTATCACGCATTCTTTCACCTCCCGGGCCCACCTTCCCTGGGACTGTGTGATACGAGGTGAGAATGCACCACATCTTCCAGAAAGGTGTGGGATGTGCTTGGTGCATAGCACACCTGTGGCCCTTTCGGCTCTAAAGTGGATGCTGGTTTGGTTCCTCAGGGCACTTTTCATAAAGAGGAAAGATCTCACCTGCTTAGGCAGCCAGTGACATCCCCATTGAGGGTTGAGTTCAGGATCCTACTGTCAGCCCTGAAAATGAACACGATCCCAAAGGAGCATCCGGGGCCATGCAGAGCCAAGGTGGAGGGAAGTTGTTCCAACACAGGGCAGAGAACAAAGCCAACATTCAGCCAGGCGGACGCGGACATGCAGTCTCTTAAGGGCTGAGTGCAGAGGACGTGGCAGGGCATTCGGGCTACAGAGGCTTGGCCCGCTGAGGTATTTGTGAGCATCTGGAAGGTGGCGGACAGCTGAGGCTCTGCAGGTTGGGAGGCTGGGCTGGGGAGGTAGAGACACTCTGTGCATTCCAGAGCATTTCCTTTCTGCAAAGGCCCAGCGCTTCCATAAAGAGAAAAACAGCTGCACCAGACCTCAAATCCTTCATTTTTCTGGGTAAACAATCCGTGAACCCTACAACTGAGCAGAGAGGCAGGTGTGGGGAACCAGAGCCCTCTGCATCTTGAGGCGGCCTCGCTTGCTTGGAGGTAGCTGTTATTTCCTTCCCAAAGGGAGGTGACACCTAGACACCGGAAAAGACCCACAGAGGAACAAGAGAATGAAGACTTTTGGAGGCCCCAAAGCCACGCCCTCTGGGAAGCCTTTTCTACACAGGCCCAGCTCCTGCACCAGCCCCAGCTGGTGGTCCACTAGGACCCCAGGTTCATACACAGATCTCTAGAGGCAGCACTTTGAATGGTGGAGGGGGTGGGCATCAAAGCCAACAATCACCAAGCAGAGCTAGGGAGAATCATCCAGCTGATGAATATGCCCCCAGACAAGTTCAAGGACAAGTTGAGGAAGGCCAGAGGGCTGGGTGCCCTTTAAGTTGAGTTTGCACGTCCTCTGAGCCACACCAACTGTCCTGTGATCTGGGGACACTAGATATGCGCTCTCCACTCCTAGCCATTTCCTTACCTTGTAGTTTCTTTTCCCGGGCTCCTTAGCCATGCTGATTCTGGAAGATCAACTCTTTCTCAGCTGAATTTAGGTGCAAAGGGTATGAGTTCATCTTAGCTAGGAAGAACAGAAATAGAAAAAAAGCACACGTGGCTGGGGCAGGAGTGAACCTACCATCCAGCTCCTCCAGTCCCTGCCTGGGGATGGGTGGAACGGCTGGCTCATGCTGTCCTGGGCTCAGAGTAGGGGGTTTTGTCCCAACCGCTTGACTGACAGCTTGTGTCCTCTTGGGCAGGCTAACCTCTCATTTCTCACCTATAAAATGTGGATAATTGTATTGATTCACAGGACTATCTGATAATAATGATATGATAATAAAGATCAATAAGTTAATAGGTTTATGGCAGAAACTCCTACATGTCTAGCTAAATATTTAGTCCTTCTTTCTTTCCCTGTAATGAATTTTTACTTGGGCACGTGGAAACCTGAAATAAAGACTACATTTCCAAGTTTTGTTTTTTTTTAAAATTCTAGTACTTCCATTTCATTAAATTCTGGCCATGAGTTTGGGATGGTTTGGGTTTAAAATATGCCCTGGACCTCATGGAGACCAGACAGCCATGCTGGAGGTGGGGACTGGTTGTGAGGAGGGTTCCTGGGCATGGAGCCTTGGGATTATTTGTGCTCCTCCACCCCTTGCTCTCTTTTGCTTCTGGCCTCCCTGATATGGGAGCAGGGCCTTACTCATATTCTCTCTCTCTCTCTCTCTCTCTCTCTCTCTCTCTCCTGTGCCCTCGCTCTCTCTCTTCCTCTCTTTCCCACACCCGCTCTTGCTTTCTCAATCACTCTCTTACATGCGCTCTCGTTCCTGCTGCCCCTCTCTCTCCCTTCCTCCCCCTCTCCCTCCCTCTCCTCTTGCCTTCCCCTGCCATGCCCTGAGCTCTGTAGATGTATCCAGCCTATCACAGACCGAACCCCTGAAATCTCCAGAACTGTGAGCAAATAAATCTTTCCTCTAAGTTGTGTGGTCAGGCTTATTGGGTCACAGCAGTGAGAACTCTGATGATCAGCTTGTGGGGAAAGCATTTAAAGTGAGAAAACAGTGTTATCTTCCTGTTTCCTATCCTTGTTGGTTAGAATGTGGAAGTGAAATACATATCAAGGATATAAAAAGTACAAACCTGAAGCAGAAGGGCCAGAGGGGAATACTGGCCACCCCTCCCTGGCCTTGATACATCCCCAAGCCCTGAGAGCTGGACAGCAAATGCACCTTTGTGAGACAGAGACTCTGGGCCACATGGAAGGAGGGGCTCATCAATCTTCAGCCTCACTTATTCCTCTGCTGTGCCTCTCCTGCAAGGAGCAATGTGATCTGGAGAAATAAAAAAGAAACAAAAAGGGCCGCAAAGAAACACACATGCTTTGAGGCCAGGATTTGCCTCCTGGCTTTTCCAACTGCTAGCTGTGTGACTTTGGGCTAGTTACCAAACCTCCCTGAGCAGCGGCCTTCTCATGTTAAAATGAAATGCAGGATAATATTGACCCCTTGGTACTATTGTCATACACAAACAACAAAAGTCAAGCTGGGCTTTGTAGCGCATGCCTATAATTCCAGCACTTGGGAAGCTGAGACAGGAGGATCACAGGTTTAAGACCAGCCTCAACAATTTAGCAAGACTCTCAGCAACCTAGTGAGACCCTGTTTCAAAACAAAAAAATTAAAAAGGGGCTGGGGATAGTTCAAAGGTAGAATGCCTCTGGGTTTAATCCCTGATACTGTTATAGGCTGTTAGTAAAACCTCGATTCTTATCTACTGAGGTAAAGATTTCATCCTGACGGACACCATTAGGTAGCCATGAGAAATCTTACTGGGTAAATTCCACGGGATGGTCCAGGAGCAGAGTAAAGGGGAGAGAGCCCAAGGTAAAGCATGTGCACATGTGAGAGAGACAGACAGACAGGCACAGACAGACAGACACAGAGATTGAGATCCAGAGTAAGCTTCTGCCACATGGTGGACTTTTTAAAACCTCCCAGAAAATCCACCCTTTAATGTGGGATTTGCACCACAGCTCACTGCGACTGTGCTAGATTGTATTGTGTGGGAAAGCTAAAGCTGCAATGGCATAGGCTGGAAGTCAGCGGGGCAGGGTCTGCCTTTCCTGTCCCCCCCCCCCCTTTTTTTTACCTTTCTGTCCTTTCTGCTCCTTTTTTTTTTTTCCTTTTCCTATCTAACTACCTAACATTACCCTCCCCCCACCCACACACACACGCTGAAAATAATGCCTGACAAATAATAAGTATTTGATAAATGTTTAGAGATAAAACCCGAGCTTCATCTTCTGCCGATGCCAGCCTGGCCTGGCTTCATACAGAGACACTTGCTGAATATTCCCAGCATGGACTATTTCTTCTTCCAACATTGGGCCTTTTTCTCCAGTTTCTGTCCAGAGCCCCACCACTCTTTCTGTCTCTCCCCATCTTTTGCAAACATGGGTGGGGGGGCTGCTTTGGTCCCCCTGGCCCATCAGTGTCGGGTGATCTGCTCCTCTGGACCAGCCAGCACTTGATGCCCAGAGGTCCTTAACACTGGCCGCGTGTCTTGGTATTGAATGTTGACACGCACATCTCATCTCGCCAGCCAAATCTCGCGATACGCAAGGGCACAGGCTGCGCCTCTCCCGCCGCGTTGCGTCCCCCCCCCCCCCCCACACACACACACAGCCCCGGCCCAGGCCTGGGTAAATCAATTAAACCAAATCGGGTGACCTAGGACGCCCTAGCAAATTTATTTTTCACAGTCCTCTTGAACCTGTTGCTTTTCTATGTCCTCCAGGTTGTCCAAGCACTTTGACAATGACAACCGTGCCTTCCCCGAGTAGTGTCGGGTACTCAGGTGACTCCCTACAATGTCGAGCTTGGTTCCAGCAGCACAGATAGCTCTGCTGAGCTTGGCCGGTCATTGTGCACGAGGAGAAAAGCCCCCTGCTCCCACTATGATTCTGTAGGTCTGTGGTGGGACCCTGGAATCTGCATTTTTACCAAAACTTAAGTGATGGGTGACACTCTGAGAAATACTTTAGAAGAGAGAGGTGCGCCCTCCGCTTCCCTCTTGCAAACTTTCTATTTCTGACATGGCAGTAATAAAATAATGATGGGTTCCTGGTCTGTGTTTCAGGGTAGACAGAGCAGTAATCGAAGGGGCGTCGTGGAGTGCTCTGATCCCGGAGACGCAGGAGGCAGACAGCTCGTGCAGTAGCGGGTGGATGGAAATCGGTTTTTTTCTGGAGGGGGTGGTCAGGTCCTGGAAATGCTCCCAGACTGCAGAAGAGAGAAGTACAGGGGCCACCAGCTGTTCTGGGAGTGTGACTCACCCGCCCATGTGGCAGGGCCAGGGATGGTGGAATGACTCCTGGGCCCTGGGGGTGGTGGGAGGGCCGGGTGTGGTCTGAATGCACCGGGCACTGTGGGGAGGAGCTGCGCTTTCCAGAGGGGACCAGACCTCCCGCGTGGATGCGTCTGTGCGGTCAGTGGCCCCTGAAGGGGGGGAGGGAGGGGCCAAATGGACTGTCTCTGGCAGGACCACAGAGGCACTGTTTAGTCATGGGTATGAAAAGCCCTGTGTTCACAAACTCTGGATGCACCCTTGCCTCCTCCTCTTCCTCGCCCCTAGAGCTGGTCAAATCTACCTCTTAAATGTCTTCCAGGAGCCAGGCATAGTGGCCCATGCCTGTAATTCCAGTACTTGGGAGACTGAGACAGGAGGATCACAGGTTCTCGACCAGCCTCAGCAACTTAGTGGGGCCCTCCTCAACTTAGTGAGACTCAATATAAAAAAAAAAAAAGAAAAGAAAAAGAAAAAAAAGAATAGGGCTGGAGATGTAGCTCTGAGGTACAATGCCCCTGGGATCCATCCCCAGTATCACCCCCCCCCCCAAGCCTAGGTATCCCCTTCCCCACCACCTGTGGAAATATATTCACCATCTTTCCCTTTCCATGTTCCCATCACCATGAGCTGAGCTTAAGCCCCCACATCTCTCACCCGGACCTGTTGGCTCTTAACCTCCATGGTCTCGCTTCCTGTCTCTCCCCCTCAATTCATCCTTCACATGGCCGCCAATGTGTTCTCTCCAAAAAAGCAGACCCAAGCATGGTAGTCCCTGCCCTAGAATCTACAACCCATGACTCAGTGTTTCTTAAACTTTATTGGAAGGCCTGCTCCAACCCAGAATGCATGGGCAACATGCCTGACTTGTCTCCATTTCCCTCCATCACCAGCTGAATCCCTCAGTGAAGCCATCTCTGTCTCCTCTACCATGGCCATCTTCATCGCCAACTCACGTTGAGCACCTTCTGTGTGCATGCCACTGAATTGTCATGGGGACACTGCATGGCACAGGCGCATAATTCTCCCACTATGGCGCAAATGATGAGTCCAGGGCCAAGACGGGTTCAAGAGCTTGTCCAGAGTCATGCAGCTTGTAAATACTGGAGCAGGGACTCAATCCGGACTGCGGCACCTGGGCTGCCAGGTACCTTCCACCTCATCCAGGTGCAGTGAAGCCCTTCTTCCCTGCTCTTCAACTACTCCTTCCTACCACTTACACATGGGAACGCAGATGCGACTGAGTGTGAGGTCTCCCTTACCCAAGGCCCTTAACCAAGGGCGGGTCCTAAGCTTTGTTACCCATGCCTTGCAGGGAGGGGCACTAAATGGATGACAACTGAACACATGAATTATTTGAGAGTATTTGCAAATGTAAGGGAAACCTTATGATGGGGTCTTGGCTATGAAAAAGAAATATCCCAAGTTTTATAAAAGTTCCTTATAATATACCAACTCAAGATATAGTACCATCTCATATTGGGGGTACATAGGTATTTCTATGACAAGAAACAGAAGTGATATATGAGTATCATTTTATATTACAGGCAGTCCTGTGAAGGAGGGAGATCCAAAGATTCTTACCATGTACTCTTAGTGGGTCACCATTTTGTCAAGTTCCATCTTCACTACTCTGATGACTCTTTTTTTTTTTTTTTTTTTGCGGTACTGGGGATTGAACTCAGGGGCATTCTACCTCCGAGCTACACCCCCAGCCCTATTTTTTATTCTTTATTTTGAAACCGAGTCTCACTAAGTTGCGGAGTGTCTCACTAGGTAGCTGAGGCTGGCCGAGAACCCAGATCCTCCACTCTCAGCCTCCCAAATGTTGGGATTACAAGCCTGCGCCACCACGCCCGGCTTTGATGACTCCTTTTTAATTTATTCACTGGGGCCATTCACGTGGTGCTATACGCCTGCAATTTTAGTACTTGGGAGGCTGAGACAGGAGGATTGGAGGTTCAAGGCCAGCCTCAGCAACCTAGCAAGAACCTGAACAACTCAGCAAGACCCTGTTTCAAAATAAAATAGGAGCCAGGTGTGGTGGTGCATGCTTGTAATCCCAGCATTTGGGAGGCTGAGACCAGAGGATCTGGGTTCAAGGCCAGCCTCAGCTACCTAGTGAGGCCCTCCACAACTTAGTGAGACCCTGTTTCAAAATAAAGAATAAAAAATAGGGCTGGGGGTATAGCTCAGAGGTAGAATGTTCCTGAGTTCAGAACAGCAAAAAAAAAAAAAAAAAAAAATAGGGCTGGGGGTGTAGCTTGGAGGTTGAATGCCCCTGGGTTCAATCTCCAGTATCTCTTTCACACACATATACACAACTTATTTACTGGGAGAGGAATTTTATCCCCCAAATATGCTAAAGGCAGAGACATTTTACATTCCTGTTTTTACAGGAAACGTGGTTAATGCCCTTTCTATTCATCTAAAAACATAATCTAGGAAGTCAACATTTTAAACCAAAAAAAATTTGATAGGTAGATAGATAATATAATTAGATCTCACAGGAGCAGGTGCATTCAAGTACAAATCTCATGTGTATTTGGAACCAAGACCAATGGTCTCTGTAAATAAGCACCATCAAAGAGAGACAATCAATTGCTTTCTATGAATCCAAAGTGTGCGCAAACATCAACTTTTGCTTCTTTTCTCTCTTACTGGGAAGGAAACTGTTGCCAGCTAGCCCTTGAGTTACCTCTGCTGCTGCAACTTTCCCACTTTTCTTTCCCAGGTAAAAAGACTGAAGTTTTGATCCAGAAAGGAATTTGCAAGGAAACTGCACAGCAGAGCAAAGGCGCCCCACCTGCGCTCTGAGCGATTCCAGAGCAAGCTCGAACACGGCCGGCTCCCAGGCTCTCTGGCTTGGGGTCACGCAGTGCCGAAGGTATTCAGGTCTCTTCCACCGAACTCCCAGGCCCTTGTCAAAGTGCAGCAGACGTTAGCAAGCTCTGTCAATGTGAGCAGCTGGGAAAGGCACTGGAGAACCGAGCCAGCCACCTGCACAGTTTGAGAAGCCAGAGAGAGAGTGAGAACAGGCAAACGCCTCTCCCCATGTGCATTCACATTCTAATTCTCTTGATATGGTCTGTACAAAACCCCATCTTCACAGGCAGGCTGTGGGCAGAGATCCTGCAATACTTGGATGCAGGACGACCCACTGACCAGGCCTCTGCATCCTCTCCTCCGCAGAGGCAGGAGGCCAGGGGGCCTGGATCCTTCCTCGGCAGCCATGTGGAAGGTCTTACTTCCTCTGATCCGGTAGACATATGTAATCTTCTACAACTCCCCAAGGCTGTTTTTTCCCACTCTACAAATCAGTGAGCATGAATCTTTTTGGAGCAGCTTGCAGCCATAGGTTCTAAGCATTCAGATGGGGGGCAAGGGGGTGGGTATTAGGTTTTCAACCTGGGCCTGCTAAGGACACATGGTCTCAAACATTTCCTGCCCAAACTGAAGCTGTCCTCCGCTTGCACAATACTCCCCCTACTGCCTGATGCTGGAAGTGCACTCGTGGGTCCTGGGCAGCTGGGCACACACCCCAGCCTGGCCTTGAGACATTCATGTTGAAAGACTGCAGAGGAGGTGCCAAAAGATGAAATAATAGATCCTGAAGAATTCTCCATTACTCTGGTGAAGGGACCGAGTTTTCTTTACATTTCAAGAATAAACTCTGAAATAAAGACCGACTTACTCAATTAATCCTCCCTGAGTAGAGCTTTGCCAAATAAAAAATGTCAGCCTTCCTTAATACGCGAATACTTGGACTTGAGGTTCAGCTACAGAATCAGGAAGTCGGATCTGGATTTGTTTAAATTGGACTCAGACACCCCAAGTCACCTGTTTAAGCCTCAGTTTCTTTAGCTGTAATTTGGGCACAATGATATTGCCTATCTTAGAGTGTTGTGGAAAGCAAGTGAAAGAATGTGAATGTAGAAGTGTTTTAGAACATAAAAATGGCTGTGAGCTGGTTCCCTTCCAGTCCAAAACACACATGCACGCACATCACACTTTTCCCACACATTTAAGTGGAAATGATAGGCAGGCAGCCTGACCCCCAAAGAAGGAAGTAGGGCGAGGAAAGCTCAGTCACAAACAGGAAGTCACAAAATGCCACCAGAAAAAATCATCTCCAGCAAAAGAAAAGAGAGGGAGGGAGAAACAAAGCAAAACTCTGGGCTTTTTTTTGAAGCTTGAGTTAGATTCAGTGATTCAGGGGCATTGCCAGCCTGGCTTGACCCCCTAGGTGGTTTTGGAGATGGTTAGGTAATCCTTGACCTAGATTTGACCTCACAAATAGGAATTCTCACTCTGCCTTTCAGGAGCTCAGTAGTTGGTAGGTTCCTGCCTTTTTAAGTGTAGGCTTTCCTCCTTTCCCTGTGGCAATGGGAGGGCGCGGCTCTGCGGGCTGGGAGGAGCCCTGCGCTGGCGGCGGGGAGCCGCCCACCGGCAGCTCCCCTGCTGGGCCTGCTCCCTTCCTGGCTCTGCAAACTTGCCACATGTTAAACTGGCGGCACAAGGGAATGTAAAACAAGCACTCCAGCGACGACGGCTGCACCAAGAAATTTTACAGCTCTGGAGATTATGTCAAATTTTCCTTCCAAATTTCTGCTTAGAGGAGACAAAAGCCTAGATATTTCTTAAGGGAAGAAAAAAAAGAGGGAGGAGGAACATACTAACATATCAGGACATGGTGTGCTGTTCAGTCTCTTGCTCTTTTATTTATTTATTTTTTCTTTCCTTCTCGTTCTTGAAACCTCTTTCGAAAATCATAGAACCTTTCTTGCCTCTTTGTTAATGGTGTGTATTTTTCAGGCAAGGAAGAGAGAGGCTTAAAAGTCCAGGAATTTTAAGTCTTCACCAAGCATCCCTAAAGCGGTTCGTTTTGTTTGCAGAACCAGAGTTCCTGTTCTAGTCCATAGAAGAGGCTACTTCCTGCCTCCTTGGCCTCCGTCTCACCTTTAGAGGATCCTTCCAATTCTGGGCAGAACTCTTGGTGCAAAGAAGAGTTTGAAAGCAAGAGGGGGGGGGCACATTCATTCTTTGAGTGACCCCAGTCCATAGAAACAAATACAAATATACTTAAGGTTGGATCATGCCCCAGTTTAGGCTATGTATGTTCTGCAACCGCCTCCAACTGTACAATGGCCTTGGGTTGCACCTGTGCAATTGAAAACTACAGGCAGGGTGATGGTAAGGTAATGGTGATTGCAGAGCGGTTTCACATTTGAGCTTCCTAACAACCTGGAGCACTCAGGGAACAGGTGGGATTAAGCTGCTGTTACAGACGGGGCAGTGAGGAACAGAGGTCAAGTGAGGAGTGCAGGGCCACTCGGCTGGTTCCCTAGGAAGCCTGGCCAGAAAGGTCTGAATGCCACCCCAGCACTTATGCCCGTCACGGCTCTATTACCAGCAGGTTCTACAGGCTGTCATTTATGCTCAGCAAATAAACTGTCACCATTTTTAAACATAGGGTAACATAAGCATTCGAGATCATTTTTTGCAAATTACTTAGGGTGTGTTTTTCAGGTAAAAATCGGACTGTGGGGCCCTTCTCAACAGATACTACATTTTAAATTAAAATCTTATTTTTAATGGGCTCTTGATTCAGAAGCCCACATAGGATACCTGAGATGTCTTACTGACACTGCTTTCCCTTCATCTAATTTCTTCACTTCCTTATTTTGTTGGTAATCTTTTTTTTTTTTAAATCTTACCTCTTTCTTTATGAAAAATACATATAAATGCAAAATGTACACGCCTGTTTATTTTTAGTCTTACAAGAGTATACACAGTGCGTTTTGAACTGGTTTTCTGCAAGTAGTGGTGGACTTTGCTAAACCATCCCCCCCTTGCCTGGGACCCAGGAAACATGGACACTGAGCTGCAAAAAGCGGGGACAGAGGAGCCCAGAGTTCAGGCAGTGGAGGCTTCAGTTGGATGGGCTTGCCCCACAGACCTGGAGCCAGACATGGCCACTACTACACAAGCCTGCGCTTCTGGCCATCTACTGACTGTGTGGCCAGCTGGGCATTTCATTGGGAAAAACCTGCTGAGAAGCTGCTCTGGACCCAGGAGAGGATGCAAAGTAGATCAACACAGATACTCTCCCCAGCCACTGGCTATAGGTTTACTCCGGTAGTTCAGGAGGAGAAACTGGAAACAGAGCCGGGGCCTCCAGCGTCTGCAGAGGTTGACCTGGCAGGTCCTGAAGCCAGAGCCGGGCGGGTCCCGGGATCATCTGCTGACCTTTGCACTGACTTGCTGGGGTTGCCATAAGGAAGTGCCACCATCAACAGAGGTCGACTATCTCGTGACCACGGATGCTAGAAGTCTGGGGTCAAGATATCTGCATGGTTAATTCCTTTGAGGGGGCTGTATGAGGAATGGATCGCTTCCAGAACTTTCTTCCTAGGTTGTAGATACTCATCTTCTCTCTGGGTCTCTTCACCTTATCTTTCCTCTGTGTGTCTATATCCAAATCCCTTCTCTGGATGAGGACATCAGTCATATTGAGTTAAGACCTATCTTAATGGCCTCGCTTAACTTGATTACTTTTGTAAAGACCTTGGGTATAAATAAAGTCACATTCTGAAAGGGAGAGGCATTTAGGACCTTGCTATGGATTGAATGCACCCCCCAAAGTTCATCTGATGGGGGCTTGATCCCCAACACAGCAGTGTTGGGAGATGGGGCTTACTACAAGGTGAACAGGTGAGGAGGGCTGCCCCATGTGTGGGTTAGCGTTGGTACCATGGGAGAGGGGGAGTTATCGGGAGAGTGCACTTGTTGTAAAAACAAGGCCGGCTCCTCCCGCTCACCTGTTCTCTTGTCCTTCTGCCTTCTGCCATGAGATCCCGCTCCAGACACCGCCTCCCCCATCTTGGACATCCCAGCCTCCAGACTGTGAGAAAGAAATTCCTTTTCTTGTAAAGGATGGAATCAAGAAACACAGAAAGCAAGAGTGATGGGAAGCAACAGGAATCTGAATCACAAAGCCACTAGCCCCACAGAACTTGGTCCAGACAGGAATTACTCAGTTTGTGGTATTCTGTGATAGCAGCAAAAAATGGACCGAGGTAGACTGCAACATATCTTTCTTGAGGGGACATCATTTAACCCACAGCTCCCTTTTTCAGACCCACCGCATCCTCCCATCTCTGGAAGTGCCAGCCCACATCCCCATCCCACCGTGGAGCCACAAGGAGCCTCATTGCCAACCCACCACGAGTCACAGGGAGCCTGCAGGACCGTCCTGTTCCCCGGGTGCCTTACAGGAAGGGAGAGGTGGTGGAGACCCTGCCAGCTCATCCGGTGCACGTACTCTATATGCTAAACAGAATATGGTCTCACCATGGAGAGTGGACCCCTTCATTTTCAACAAATCCTTTCTTTGTCTTTTCAAAACCCAAGGTGGGGTGGGAAGAACCCTGAATTATTGTGCAGTCGACCAAGGATCTCACCCACCCGCTCTCTGCCGGACACACCCCCGGTCACTGGAGCTGAGATTCTGATGCCCAGATTCTGTAGAATCTCATGTTTCTTTTATGCAGAGGAACAATTTTTCTTTATAATATTGAAATATGTAAGAAACTCAAAAGTATATCACTGTCTGTGGCTGGGCTTTTGAGGTTGTGCCGGTTGATTATTTTACCTTTGTTTCTGTTAAATCTGGCCTGACATCTTTGCTGAGACGCTGTGACAAACACTTTGGACTCCTGGCTTGGCGTGACTGGGTGTGGCTTGGCCTGCCCCTTGTCAGGCAGGTGGAGACAGCCAAGCTCAGTTCCAACATGCTCCAGGGATTCAGCACCTGGAAATCCCCACAAAGCTAATTCCATTCCAGATCTTTCTCAACACCCAGAGGAGGGAGCACAAGGGCTGATTGTCCTTGCTAGTCTCCTTGCCTGCAATTCTATAGTCTGGGGGATTGTAGGGGGTGGGGGGGAGGGAGGAATGTGTATTAATGAGTGTGGGGTCTCAAGTCACCCAGGAGATCTAACGGCTTCAAGGAGCCCAGCAAGCAAACGTCACCGCTGAGATTCTGAGGGAGGATACCAGATAATTCCTGCATCAGACCCCTCCAGCAGGCCAGGACCAGGACAGAGCTCCCAGTGGCTTTGTGTCAGATCCCTGTCACCGTCCACTGCCCTTGCTTTCCACATATTCTTGGGTTCCATCCTTGTTTTCCATGTTTCTTGGGCTCCATCCAATACTGAGTAACGATTCAGAGCCAAAAACTTTGAGGAGTTAAGCTGCTGCTCCAAAGACAGGAGTAACTAAAAGTCCCAGGCACCAACTGGTGAGCCAGCTTCCTGGTCCACAGGCCGTGGCCACGGGGCACTCTGGGAGGAGTTGGGTGGAGCTGTGGTGGGGAGATTTGTTCTTGGGCAGGGCTGGGAAGAAGCCAGCAAGATCCTGCTGGGCCTCCCTCCTGCAGGAAGTCTCTCAAGTCACACAAGATGTGACACCCCACAGGCCTTTGCTCTCCTCCTCCCCTGACCTGTGCAACCCAGCCTAAGTTCGTCTTTGGAAATCATACAGTGCAAAATTGCAGGGGCCAGGGCTGTAACAAGAAGGGTCGGATGTGGTGTTTTGGCTTGCCTGACCCTGGTTTATGACACACTCACTAGACACCATGCTGGCCCCAGCTCCTAGTGGGTAAACGCCAGAGCTGACATGGAAATAAAATGGGCCTGCCTACAAGGAGGGCCGAAATGAGATGCCAGGCTGGCGAGGGAGTTCTCAAAGTGCTCTGTGCAAAATGATGGCAATGACGAGGACAGTGACAGCAGCCACAGTTGCTGAGCACCCACCACGTGTCAGTTTAATCCTCATAATAATCCTAGGAGGCAGGTACTGTTTCTAGTCCCTCTTTACCAGTGAGGAAACTGTGTCCCAGTGAAGTCCAAGATCACACAGTTAACACGAGGTGGACTAGGATTATAACCCAGCTCTGCAGTTTGCCTTCTTAACCACTGTTCTGTATTGATTAAAAAACAAACTAACAAAAAAAAAAAAAAAAAAGATATGGGTAGGGATATTACTGTCCTTGTTTTACAAATGAGAAAACAGGTACAGTGAAGTCAAGTGCCTCTCTGTATACACCAGCAGGGAGAAACAGCTGAGCCCATAGGTACCGACCCTGACTCCTGACACTCCCAGCCATGACGTGGGGCGGTAAGGAGCACGGCGGAGTCAGGATGTAATTGCATCCTACCCGCCCTTCTCCACCTCAAGTTTCTACCTTCTTCCTCCAGAAGCTTGGAGCTCTTGTTTCAGGGGACAGGAAGCTACTGGAAAAAGAACCAGCTAGTGAGTGAGCAGGTGAAGAAATCAGAAACCTGCACCTGCCAATCCAGGAATCAGTCCAACATTCCTTATGGGACTGACATCTGGCTGCCCAGGTAAATTGTTCAGATGCCCTGGGCAAAAGCAGATGCCCATTAGAGGGAGTTAGGGTTTCCAGAAAGGTGGGCATGGAGTAGAGAAAATTAAGAGGGCTAAGATGTGATAAAAATGAGTTAGAATCAAAGCTGGGTATGGTGGCACATGCCTATAATCCCAGTACTTGGAAGGCTGAGACAGGAGGATTGTAGGTTCAAGACCAACCTCAGCAATTTAGCAGGACTCTCAGCAATCTAGTGAGATCCTTTTTCAAAACAACAACAAAATGGCTGGGGGTGTAGCTCAGAGGTAGAATGCTTCTGGGTCCAATCCCCAGTACCTTTCCTCCACCACACACACACACACACACACACAAATCAGAGACCTTTAAAAACAATAAAGAGTAAGTCCAGACTTCTTGTATTAATAACAAGAGCTAAGCCAGGTGTGGTGGTGCATGTCTGTCATCCCAGTACTAGGGAGGCAGAGACAAAAGGATCCCAGCTTTGAGCTTTGCGGCTACCTTAGCAATTTAGAGAGACCCTGTTTCAAAACAAAAAAACTAAATAGGGCCGATGGTGTAGTTCACAGGTAGAATGTTCCTAGGTTACTGAACCTAGGAACCTCAATATCACACACACACACACACACACACACACACACACACACATAATATTAAAGCTGGATGTGGTGGTACACACTTGTAATCTCAGTATTTGGGAGGCTGAGACAGGAGGATCATAGGTTCAAGGACAGCCTCAGCAAGTAATGAGACTCTCATCAACCTAACACGACCCTGTTTCAAATAAAAATAAAAATAGGGCTGGGTGTAGCTCAGAGGTAGAATGCCCCTGAGTGAAATCCCCAGTACCACACAATAATAATAATAATAAATAATAATAATAATGAAAGTTAACATTGATTGGGTGCTTGCTATGTGCCAAGTTCTGTGCTATGTGCTTTTCTTGTGCCTACAATCATCCTTTGGGGCAAATACTATTTTTTCTTTCATGAGAGAAATGCAGCAGAGATTAATTGACCCACTATGAGAGAGATCCAGGCAGTCTCCCTTGCTCCACACCCCACCTTCGTGTGTGCTGTTTAACTTATGGTGAAACATTCAATATTTTCTCTAATACACAGAAGTATTAGAGAAAATATTGCGATGAAACCCCATAAGTCCATTGACTGGTCGCAATTACTATCAACACAAAACAGTCTTGATTTATTGATCTCCATATCAATCTTCTACTACCATACACTTTACTTCTGTGTCATATCATTCTGTTACCTGTATATATTTAGGAGGTAGCTCCAAGAAAGGACTTTCTTGGCCTCAATCCAGTGTTATAGCTAAAGAAAATAATAGTTTTTTAATATCATCAAATATCCAAACACTGTCCAAGCATCTCAGATTGCCCCACACATGTATTTTTATACTTAGTTGTTTGAACTGGATTTTAAAGTAGTCCACACATTACATTTGATTAAGTCTCTATTTTTGGTACAGGGGATTGAACCCAAGGGCATTATATCTATGAGCTACACCCCAGCCCTTTTAAAAAATTGTTTATTTTGAAACAGAGTCTCTACACTAATTTGTTGAGAGTCTCACTAAGTTGCTGAGTTTGGTTTTGAACCTGTGATCTTCTCATCTCAGCCTCCCAAGTACTTGGATTACAGGGATGAGTCACCATGCCCCATCCATTGGCTCTGTTTGCATTTGGTTAAGTCTCTTAAATTTCTTATAGGGCCTCTTCTCCCTCTGCCATTTATTTATTGAAGAAACAGAGTCATTTACCCTGTACAGTTTCTCACATTTTTAGATTCTGCTGATTGTTTCCCCATGGTGTCATTGTACATGTTCCTCCATTCCCTGTGTTTCCTGCAAATGGGTAGTTAGATCTAATGATTTGATTTGGTTCACATTTCATTGTTTGGCAGATACTTCATAGGTCATACACAGTCAAGGCCCCTATGCATAATTCTTCTTTTACTCCAGAGGAGAAATATCTAGCCCAAGCTCATGAAACTAATGAAGAACAGAACCCGGTCTAGATCTGGGTCTTCTGACTCTAGACCCTTGCCCTTCCAGTCCATCATGAAACCCTGCATCTACAATCTGCTCTTTGGAATGGAAGGATGGTTTGGAGCCAAGAGAGGAGCAACAAAAAAGTTCAGACCTTTCCTCGATGCATGTCAACATTATTATTTTAGGTGTATTGTGGAGGGAGGGTCTTTCCAGGCCCAGGTGGGGGCAGGGGACGTATCTTCTGCTTTTGCCCAGGGACCAGAGCACTTAATCCAGAACTCTGGTTCTTAATCCAGAACACTGTTCTTATTCCCTCTCTCTCCTTTATTTTTATTTTATTTTATTTAGTGTGTGTGTGTGTGTGTGTGTGTGTGTGTGTGTGTGTGTGTGTGTCACTGGGGATTGAACTCCAGGGCATTCTACCTCTGAACTACACCCCCAGCCTGATTTTATTTCTTATTTGGAAACAGCGACTCACTACATTGCAGAGGCTGGCTTCGAACCTGTGATCCTCCTGTCTCAGCCTCCCAAGTACTAGGATTACAAGTGTGCGCCACCATGCCTGGCTCCTCTCTCTTCTTTTAAACACTGAGAACCAATATACCTGAGGGAGTGCTGACAGGGACATTTCATCTTTGACTTCCTCATTTCAGCGGGGGGACAGAGGTGCATTTTGGTGCTTGCTGGCATTGCTGGATGCCCAAGGAGATGCATGAAATTCCTCTTGAGGGAATAGAAGAGGAAAAGCTAATAAAGATGGAAGCCATTCTGTGTGTCTCAGTAGCAAGCCATTTTTCTCCCAATCCCATGAGCATGCAACTTCCAAAATCAAGACTACATAACACAGACGAACAGAAATGTTCAAATCACCAGAAGAAGAAAACCACCACATTTCCAAAATGGGGGTCTAGGGCAAGGTGTCTCAAATGCCTGATGATGACAGGAATTCACATTTAGGGAATGGTTAAAACATGCCTTGTCTTTTTTACAAAGTATCTCATTTAGTCTCAACAACCCTGCAAGTGAGAATGTTTAAAACATGCCTTGTTCTTTTTACAAAGTATCTCATTTAATCTCAACAACCCTGCAAGTAAGAAGGTAAGTGTTTCTACTATCTGAGTCTACATATGAGGAGGAAGGTGAGAACACACAGATAGTATTAGTGAAGGTGGAATCCAAGCCGGGATTTTCCCGTTGGGTGACTGCCACTTAACCATTAGGCCACAAGGTCAGCTAAATTGAGATACCTCTTTGGTACAGGATAGAGATGTAGAAGGCTGCTTTTACAGGGTTTAGGAATGGTTCAAGTAATGTACACTGGGAAACAGGTTTGAAGAACCCAGCGCCTTCCATTTAACATAGGTCTCTGAAATTCATTAAGCCAATTTCACAGATGGAGGGGTGGAAAGTTTCCACTGGAGTAGACTCTAAGGAAGCAGCAGTTAAGTGCCCTCCTGCTGTCTGTCAAGGATAGAGAGAACTTGGCAGGGCTCAGAAGAATGCAGGGTGCTATGTGGCACACATGATGGTTCAGTGTGAATTCTTCTGGATGAAAGAATTGCAAACAGCTGACCCCTCTAGACGGTTCCTCCTGAGGGCTTTCTGCTTGGCAGGGGTGGGCCAGATTTTAGCCCCTTCAGTCCCTACAGCCAGGTCCAAGAATGCTGAGAGCCCTGGGAAGTCAAGCTGGCTTCTGAACCAAGACTCTACAGCTGCGAAGCTCAAGGCCTTCCTGCAGAACTCTTGTCATCTTTTGGTGGTTGTTTCACGTGACTGTGGTCCCATGTCAGCTCAGAAGAGGGCAGAATGCAGTTACTAGATTACTCAAAGTGATGCTTTTTCTTTTTTCACCACATTCAAGGCTGTGGTAGCCAAATTTCCCCCAATCTCCTAGGTTTGACTCACAAGACCAGGCTGACATTACTATATATGAGCAGCCCAGGGATTGCCACCATATTCTACTCTTTTTAGTGAGGATCACCAACTTGGTTGGCTTGCTTTCATCCCTGGATTCTGTAAAAGAGCAGGAGAAATAACTGGCATTTTGCAAACATTTTTAAAACCACGGTAAAAGCTCAAGGTAAATATGAATGAGTACAAACCATTGGGAAATGAACTTGGTTATAACCTGGGCACTCTGTTTCTGCACATTCATAGTAAGGAAGGGATGCTAAACATAGAAGAAAAACAGAAATGTCTAGTTAGGAAGATAGTAACTACTGTGTTATTTATAACAGGGGGAAAATTGAAACCAGCTGTTCTTTATGGAAGAACTTGTAGGTTAGGTAAATTATGGTACATACCACAGTGTTCAGAACTTGTGTTCCTGAAATGTTTGTTGGAATATATGAAACACCTAGGTTTCTGTGCCATGGAAAAAAATGTCAGGAAATAAGTGGATATGAATTGTGATCACAATTATGTCAAGAATGCTTAGAAAAATTCAGGAAGATGATACTCTAAAGCAGTCTTACTAGATCTGATGGTAATAACTCATATTTATTAAGCTTCTTCCATGTTCCAGTACTGTCTTTAACTGCTTTTACATATGTTAACTCAGCTCATCCTTGAGATAGCACAATTAATGTGATTCCTATTTTACAGGTGAAGAAACCAGTGCAGAGCAAAGTTAAGTAACTTGCTCAAATTACATAGGAAAAAGGTAAAAGCTGGAAGATGAATCCAGGAAACCTTAATAGCCATGATTTCCAGCTATTAATCAGCTAATCAAAAAAAAATAGAAAAACGATAATATGGAAAGATTAAAATGCTACATATAGTAGGATGAGTCTGAAATATGTGGGCAGGTGTTAAAAGAATTCAAGAGCTAAACGGAAGAGGTTCCCACCAGCTAAAGATAATACGGTTTGATCTGGGAGTGGTGGCACACTCCTATAATCCCAGATGAGGCAGGAGGATTGCAAGTTCAAGTTCAAGGCCACCCTGGGAAACTTAGTGAAACTTTGTCTCAAAATAAAAAACAAAAAGAGTTGGGGGTGCAGGTCAGTGGTAAAGTGCCCTTGGGATCAATTTCCAGTAGTGGGAAAGTAAATGATAATATAATTCAAGCATCAATTATTTCAGTGGATTGAAGCACATCAATATTTGTAAATCTATGAGTTTAAAATTACTCTGGGGGGGAAAAGCTCTTATTGGTCATCTTCAGAGGAGCTAAGTAAACAGCTCATTTTTTTTTTTTTGAAAACTGGTAAATAGAAGGAAATAAAGATTTATCCTGCTTTTATTGTGCAGAACTTATTGTATCTAAATAATTGATGAGGGCAAATATCCTTTTATGGAAGAATTCCAGATAATAAATGAAGCAGAAATACTAGAATAGTGCCATTTTTAACCCCTGATAAAACAATGGGTTAGGCAATGTGTGCTAACATTATAAGGCTAGACAAAGCCAGATAGCTTATGATTATTGATGGGATTGTCACATCACCACCTATGAAGTATTTATGGCAAAATAAATAAATAAAAAATAAAAGCCTGAATCAGACTGAAGCTTTATATGTGACTCCCAATTTATATTAAATGCAGGAGACAGAGGCATGTTTTAAACGTCACCACGGGGAAAGAAATCAGCAAAACCCGAACTGTGAGTCACCTGATAAAACAAAGGATTTTAGCGTATAAATTGCAAGGGGAGTTGGGTGGGGGACTATATATATTAAGAGACTAATCACAATGATTTTATGTGGATTCTATTGGGGGGCATTCCTCAAAGCATTTTGGGGATAATCAAGGAAACTCAAAGGCTACCTGTATATTTGATTTAATAGGAGGGTTATTGTTCATTTTTGAGTTATGGTCATAATATTGTAGTTCTTTTTAAAAGAAGTCCTTGTCTTTTAGAGATACATTCTGATTTTTTTATGGATGAGAGTTCAAGATCTCAAATTCACTTCTTCATGTTCCACGAGCAAGGGGGGCATGATGTGGGATCAATGCTGTGAAGATCAGCCCAGGGATGGTCATCGCTGAAGCTGAGAGGCAGAGATACGGGGAAACATCACACTCTTCTCTCTATTTTTTTGCAGGATCCACGATTTCCATAATACACCTTTAAAGATAAGGACATACCATCATTTTGTTCTTATTTAAAACATTTAAATCTTTAGCTTAGAGCAGAGGACTCATACACGGCAGTGGCAGAAGGCATGGACTAAGGGTCAGGCTGTTGGTGTGTAAATGCCTGCTCTGTTGCTTATCGATGGCTAATCCAGGGTCAAGAACTTGATGTGCTATACTTCACTTTCCTCATTTATAAAATAAGGATAACAATACTACTTACTTACAAACAAATACATTTTCCCCAGTGCCTAGAACATTCCATGGCGCATATTAAACACTACACAGATATACTATCATCACCATCACCATCATCACCATCACCACTATCATCACCATCATCACCACCACCACCACCACCACCACCATCATCATCATCATCATCATAGTCTTTGGGAGTTTCTTCACTCATTTTGCTTCTTTTTTTTTTTTTTTTGCCGTACTGGGGATTGAACTCAGGGGCATTCTACCTCTGAGCTATACCCCCAGTCCTATTTTTTATTCTTTATTTTGAAACCGGGTCTCACTAAGTTGCAGAATGCCTCACTAGGTAGCTGAGGCTGGCCACGAACCCGGATCCTCTGGTATCAGCCTCCTGAATGCTGGGATTACAAGCGTGCACCACCACACCTGGCTCATTTTGCTTCTTATACCCAACAACTCAGCCTTGTACCATCTGTATTGTCATATTATAATTCTACATAACAGTGAGATTCATAGTGATACTTTCAAATATGCATGTAACATTATTTGGTCTGTTTTCTTCCCTGGACCTCTCCTTTCCTTGCCCTCCTCACTCCCCATCATTCTTTCTTTAAATTGAAACAAAAGACACTTACAAAGCAATCTGAGGCCAAATCTGCTAGATTTTAATGATTGATTTGTTTTTTTTTCAGTACTGAGGATTGAACTCAGGGGCATTCTACCTCTGAGCTACATCCCAAGCCCTATTTTCTTTTTTTAATTTTTTATTGTAGTAATTCGTGCAATATAGCATACATCTTTGTTAAGTACAAGTTGTTAACAACATATTTGCACACAATTCTCATTTGATCCCTTCCCCAATTCCCACCCCATTCCCTTCCCCTCCCTCCCCCTGAGTGACCTTGATATGATTGTGTAAGTACATCATGTGCTTTAGGGCGTCCCTCTGCCCCATACGTCCACTACAATTAAATCAACTTCTTTGCTTATTGAGGATCTCTCCTTTTCATCTGGAGACCCTCCTATACCCCATCTTCTCCCTAGCATCCACATATTAGGGAGAACATATGCTTCTTAACTCTTTGTGACTGACTAATCTCACTTAACATAATGTTTTCCAGTTGCATCCATTTCCCTGCAAAGAACATGATTTTATTCTTCTTTATGGCTGAGTAAAATTCCATTGTGTACATATCCC
>PVLC010016444.1:9674-35529 GCA_004027655.1 Graphiurus murinus | reverse complement strand
TGATGTAATTACACAATCATATCAAGGTCACTCACCAAAGTGAACCTGAGGGGGAGGGAAGGGGAGGGGATTGGGGTGGGAATTGGGGAAAGGGTCAAATGACAACTGTGTGCAAATATGTTGTTAACAATCCATACGCAACAAAGATGTATGCTATATTGCACGAATTACTACAATAAAAAAATTAAAAAAAAAAAAAAAAAAAACATATGATTGGTAAAACTCAGAAAAGACAGATCAGCTGTATTAATACATATAAATATTTAACCAATTTATTATATAATATATTGAATGTTGGCAATTTTTTAATGCCTGTGTGCACAAGTGCTCAGTAAATATTGCTAACATAAAGCTTAATTTGGATTTTGATTCATTTGTAATGTTGACTTCCAAGAACTACTTAATTATTTCTTCAAATCAGAAAGATTCTTTAAAAGCACCTATTTAAATAAAAAATGACACCAATGTCAGTTCTTGATTATGTATTTGTTTTCTAAGTGAGAAGACAAAAATAGAATTTACATTTGAAATGAATGGAGTCCAATGATAACTTGAATGTCTAAAAGATCACAAGCCTACAAAATGTTTTTAATTTAGAAGCAGAGTAGCTGATAAATATTTATCTTAAAATAAGTTAATAAATACATTGCATATAATCTAGAAAACATTTCTAGATTAGATAGAAAACATTTCACTATTACTAAATCTTTATCATTAGTAGGCCAGTTGCTCATTTATTCTACTAATATTTATTAAGAGTCTATCGTGTATAAGCTCAGAGCTAAACACTGGAAATGCCATCAGTTGCCACAGTCAAGGTTCATGTGGATCTTAAAATTTAATTACACTAAAATTAGAAATATCAGGAGAGTTCATGTACTTTCCAGCTATCATCTATTTATGTATCTATTATGAGTCTAAATATATCCACCTGAAATTCATATGTTGAAGTCCTGAGTCCATTCCTCTGAATGTGACTGTATTTGGAGATGAGATCTTTAAAGAGGTGATTAAGGTAAAGTGAGTTCATATGAGTAGGTCCTAATCCAAGTTGAGGATATAACTATGTGACGATGCAAGGAGAAGATTGCCACTTGCAAGCCAAGAAGAGGGGCCTCAGAAAGAATCAAATCTGTCTACTTTTTGATCTTGGACTAGTAGCTTCTAGAATTGTGAGAAGTAAGTTTCTGTACCCAGTAGATGTTATTTTGCTATGACAGTCCTAGCCAACTAATGCACTATTCTGTATCTATCATTCTGTTTCTGTATGTATCTACATCAATACACATTTTTATAATTTAACTCTGTGAAGGCAGTAAAAGCTTTCAGAATAATTAAAAATGCAATATTTCAGATTCTTAGGGGTTGGTGATAGTAAGAGTATTATACAGAGTATCCTGCTTACTCTGTACTGACTTTTTTTTTCTGTTTTCTTTCTGGTAAAATATTAAGATTTGGTTTAAACATGAGAAAAATCATCCTCATATAGCATAAATTCTTTCTCATTTTCATTTGAGTAGGCAGTATATAATAAAGCATGTTAGTTTTCCTTTTGGAAATCCCCAATGCTACAATTTTCTTAATTGATAAACTCTCTATAGAAATATAAAGGCATACTATGCTGTTTTGGTTACTATAGCTCTGTAGTATAATTTGAAATCAGATATTGTGATTCTTTCAGCATGATTCTTATTGCTCAGAACTGCTTTGGTTAATTTGAGTCATATATGAAGGTACCATTACTGATCTCACTAACATGTGCAGGGAAGAAAGAGGGTCAGAGCAGGATGAGATGCAAGAAGGAAATACATCAAGAGATGTATGCATGTATGTTTGCATCACCTTTAACTTTACTATGTTATATAATTACAATGTGGCAATAAAAGTATAAAAATAAATAAATAAACAATTTAGAAAAACTATAGTTAGTTTAGGTTTTTTGTCTTTTCCTTAATTCCTTAGTGAAATAGGAATGGTGATTATTGAAGAAAAATAAAAAAGGAAGAATCAAAAAATAATTGAAAGGATTAGAAGGAATGAAGCCTAAGAAAATGGCCCATCCTATTCATTATCCATTATGTAGAATACTGCAGGGTTGTCCCTGTTTGTACTCTGTTTTCAATTGTAACCTCTTAAAACTGACCCTTTACCTTTGTAATAATATATTTCCTTAGATTCACTAATATTTTGAAAATATGTTAAAATAAAGGGAAGAAAATTAAACTAAAATTATCATTTAATAAGAAACCTATAATCATCCTGTTCCAATAAGCCAATTGGTGGGAAAAGAAGTATCCAACATAGAAAATAAGACCCAGATGCCACAGGATTGGAAATATCATGAAAATGTGAACCTGATGGGTGAGCTACAGAATTTTGGTTTATTTTCCTATTACATGTATGTCTGAATGTTTTTTTGTTTTCTTTTTTGGTAGTGCTGGTGATTCAACCCAATAGTATTCTATCACTGAGCTATGCCTCCAGCCCTATTTTATTTTTCATTTGGAAATGGGCAGGGTCTTGTTAAGTTGTTGAGAGCCTTGCTAAGTTGCTGAATCACAAGTAAGATTTTCCTGTTTCAGCCTTCCAAGTACTGGAATTACAGGTATGTACCACCATGCCCCACTAAGATTAGTTAAAAGAATGTCACCTCCCCCAACACCGTAAATATCAATTTCATGCAATTCCTAACAAAACAAAAAGCATACAATTTAATGAACATACTCATTTGTATGTTCCTTTTAAAGGAACTACCCAAAAGGGACTTTAGAGCATACATTTTTCTGGACTTTGCCATAGCTAATTGGTTTTTGCTTTTTCCTTTCTTGTCTGTACGTGCACACGTAGAGCTATTACTTTCTGTTAAATAAAACAATAGCCGGGTGTGGTGGCGCATGCTTGTAATCCCAGCATTCCGGAGGCTGAGACGGGAAGATCCGGGTTCGCAGCCAGCCTCAGCTACCTAGTGAGGCATTCCGGAAAAAAAAAAAAAAAAAAAAAAAGGTGGCTTGGGAGCTAGGTGGGCAAACAATAGGTATGTATATATCATGGCTTCCAATTTTACCATGAATACAAGTCTATATGCTTAATAGTAGCCTACAAATCCTGAATAAACTATACCATGCCTTCCTTGACAAGATTTCCATCATATATCAGTAGTTTCTAACTCCATGTTCTAGTCACATTGGCCTTTCCATATTTCCTGAGTACTTCTAAGCATTTTATTTCTATCTCTTTTGATTTCAGTTTTTAACAAAAATACCATACTTTTCTGTAAATTCTATCTAAAGTAGATAGTCCTCTCTCCATAGTTTCTTGGAGAGAGGAAGGCATAAAGACCAATGTCTTATGTTTCCATATTCTTTATATGTTTAGAAATATCTGGTTTAATCTCCCTCTCCAGCCCAACATACTACATGAAATAACTAATTGAGTTAAATGAAGGCCTAGTTTCTTACCCTTCTTTTTCAATATTTCTCAAAGTATAGCCTTTGAACCATTCACATCACAGTACTGGGATGTTGATGGAAAGTACAAAGTTCGCAGTACTGTTCTAGATCAACAGCTAAGACTAGTGTTAGACCAAGAAACAAGCATTTAAACCAGACCACAATGATTCTTACAGATTCTGAAGTTTGTCACTATACTTACTTAAAGCAAACTTACTTAAAAATAAATAAATACCAATGTTAAAGTAAAAAAGGAGGTAAAATCAATTTGTAAAATATATTTATATGGTATTTATTTAAAATATGAGTAACTTAATCATGTGATCATCATTTAAATGTTACTAATGAGACAGTTTGAATTCTCTTTTATATTAAGGTTTTGAGGTTCCCTGTGATTTTTATGCTTACAGCATGTCTCAGTTTGGACTAGCCATTTTTCAGGTGTTCAAAAGTCACATGTAGCTAATAGGCACTAGAGCTATAGAATCTCACCTCTATGCTATAAAACATTTTAAAGTTAGATATTTTTCATCATAATACCTTGATTAGCACTTATTTAAACAACAGTCAAACCTAGAATTACTGAAAATTGGGATATGAGTGTGAGTTTTACCCAAAATTTTATGTAGAATGTTAGGAAATCTTTGCCAGCTACTCCTCTGATAGAGAACTAATATTTAAAATATACAAAAAAAAAGAAACTTGCCATTAAAAATAAGCCTTAGTAATAATGGGAAGTTGAACTGAATAAGTACTTCTGAAAAAGCAGAAATACAAATAGCCAATAAAGATATACACAAAATTCAACCTCATTAGCAATCAGGAAAATTCAAATCAAAATTATGGTGAGATTCCATCTAAATCCATTTAGAATGGCAATCATCAAAACAAACAAACAAATAATAATAAATGCTGGTGAAGATGTAGAAAAATAGGAAATCTAATACACGGTTTGTACAACTATAAATTAATACAACCACTGTGGAGATCAGTATGGAGGTTCCTCCAAAGACTAGGAATAGAACCACCATTTGACCCAGATATACAATCCTGAGTATCTTTCCAAAAAAGTAATAATACTATAGTGATACATGTATATCTATCTTTATAGCAGCACAATTCACAATAGCCAAATTATAGAACCAACCTAGGTGTCTGTCAACAGACAAATGAATAAATAAAATGTGTATATACAAAATGGAATTTTACTCAGCTGTAAAGAAGAACAAAATTAAATGGATGGAACTAGAGAATATTATGCTAAATGATATTAGCTAGTATCAGAAGGTGAAAGGTTGTGTGTTTTCTCTTATATGTGGAAACTAGAGAAAAAAGGAAACAAACAGGACTTTAGATAAATGAGGAGAGAAACCAATAGAAGAATGGAAGAGAATTGAGGGAGGGAGATGGGGCGAGGGGCTTGATAAAGGAAACATTTCAAATAATGCGATGTCCATATATGAAAGTATCACTAACAGTCTCACTAAGCTGTAAGTGTGTGTGTGGCTCGCAGGGGGGAGGGGGAAAGTGGGATCCAGTGAGAAATACACCATATATTTGTATCACAATAAACCTCACTATGATGTATAATTACAATGCATTGATAAAATATATTTTTGAAAACAACCAAACCAAGAAGGACCAAGTATTGGGATATGAGTGTGATTTTTATCTATGGGGATAACACCTATATATGAGCATTATGAGGGTTTGCAACTCTTTCTTTAACAAAAATCAATGGAAATGATCTTGGTTTTAGTCTTTGTTTTCTATAAGTGTCACCTTGTTCTCTAACCATACTATTTTACTGGCATTAAGAACAGAGACCCAAGAGGCACACATGATAAATACCTTTAATCCTGATGCTTAAAAATAATGTAGTATTTTTTCAAATCAAACTATTTTCTTCCTCTTTAACTACAAGTTACTTCAGTCTCTTTAACTTTGTATTATTTGTGCCCTGGTGTTCTTAGGAGCTTTCATGTAGCTTACCTGCTGCACAGAGAAGAAAATGAATAACTCTCTGTGTGCTGCACTGTCTTCTGATCAAATGTCCTCAGCTCATTTCCCTGGTGATGCACTATCAGAGCAAGGCAGAGCCTGCAGGTTCCACTTGCTTTGTCTGCACTAATGATCATTAGGGCTGGTATACCTCCCTTTTATTCAAATGTGAGGTGATACACCTCACCTCCCTTTGTAGTGATTTACCTGCTGAACAGGCAGTAGATGTCTCCAGCTTACTCATCATTCTTGACCATAAAAGAATCTCATAATTCCATACATCACACTCAAAAGTATTGAAGGGCTACAGCACTATTTGAGATCCATTTGTGTGGAAATTTCCTTCAGCTACTTCTCCTCTTCCATTCAGATGCATGTTAAATCAGAGACTTACTAAACATATATTTTTTTCTTCAGGAATGGAATAAAATGAAGGGCAAATAAAGCATAAAAATACACAGGATGACATTTTAAAAATATAATCCAAGAGCAAAGTTAGCTGGGCAATTATAAGAATTGGTAGACATAAGTGCCATGTGCACAAAGAATTAGAACATTTCTGCAAAGTTATTCAAAATATATTTAAAATTTGAAAATAATAACATCATATCACTTAACTTTTATTCTCAAAATATTATTTTTGATGATTGGATAAAGTTTTAATAAAAATATTACATAGGGTTGAGGTAGAAATAAGAAAAATTAGGAACAAAAATAACTTTTTTTTTTTGCTATATGATTCTAAGGTCTTATTAACTTTGTTCTTTGGGACTTTAGTAAGACCCTAACATTTTCTAAAAATGGAGATATTCTTTCTCTTAAAATTACTCTTTAGTGCTAGCGAACAAAAATAAATGAATCCTTAGTGATAATGATTTGAAGTCTTTGAACTTTTCAAACTGAATCAAATGTCATATGAGTTTTCCTTCCGTCTCAGAGCTATTATCTTAACACAGTTCACTTTAATGATTCTCTGTCCACAGAATCACCATCAGTTGTTGACCCTTTTGACTTAGAAGTTACTCAGTTCTTGCCAGAAAACCATTTACCCTTTTCTAAATGATCATTTAAAGGCTAATATTTTTCTTTCTTCAAAATCCTGTATTGAGCGTGTTTTTCTCCAACTCTTGCCAGCTTTAACTTTGTTATTACAGCTCAAAACCCTACCAAGTCCAGAACAGATTTCTGATATTTTATATTCAGAAATACATGAATGATTAAATTATTTTAAGAAAAGGTGGAGATGGCTCAATAGACTCTTAACTGAAGCTCTTTGATTGTATCATTCTAACAAAGGCCATTACAAAACAAACAACTCTTTCATAATGAAACTTCATATAATTAAATATATTTATTTTGGCATTATCACATTAACTGCAAAGCAAAACTTCACCTGTAAACTAAAACTGTTTTAAACAACACACACACACACACACACACACACACACACACACACACACACACCCTGTATCTAGAATAATTTTGGTAAACCAAGTTCAATCATATGTCTCTGCCTCTATTGTTGAAATGCCAAATAGCTGAATGATGAGGCATTCTTTCCAATATAGCATGAAATAAAAAATAAGAGTGGAGGTGTTCTTACACAATGGGAAAAGCACAAGGAAACCATAAGTAAGGCAGATCATTTATGTACATCAAAACCTGTGAAGAATTATTACTTGGTAACATCTGTTGAAGATAATCTGCCAGGAACAAGATTGGTAAGGAAGAAAAGGCAACATCATGGATCTTACTTGTTTCCTAAATCTGATACATATAATCTATTGCAACATATATGGCATGTTTTACAAATAAATTGTTTTAAATAGTTGCTGTATTTCCTTATTATATTAAACTTTATTTTCTTTTAATATTTATTGGCACATTGTAATAATGCATTACAGTGATATTGATTGTAATACATTAATACATGCACTCAACATCACTTGGTTTCTTTATCTCCTCAGATCTCCCTCATAGACCTCATCCACTCCCTCCCAGTACCTGATAGTAAAATGCATAGTGAACATTCCATATGTGCACATAGCATTATTTTTGTCTATTTTTTTATTTTTGTACTTTATTGGTGCATTGTAGTCTTACATCATAATGTAGTTAATAGTGATAGTGACATACATGCATACAGCACTTGATGGGCTTTCTCCAGCTCCCTCTCCATTCCCCTTACCCTACACAGGGTATTGAGATTGACATTAATATTCTCAAATATGTACATAATTTCAATGGAAATTATTCCTTCATTGATCTTCCTTCCCCCCTTTTCACTAGACCAATTCCCTGGCTCCACTGAAGTTTCTCCTCTATTATCTGAAGTTCCTCTGGTGTCCAGATTACTCCCTAGCTTTTGTATATGAGAGAAAATGTATGACCCTTCACATTATGTGACTGGATAATCTAAATTAACATAATGTTTTCCAGGTCTATCCATTTTCCTGCAAATGGCATTATTTCATTTTTCCATTATTTTGTTTGCTGAGTAGAATTCCATTGTGTGTATGTCCCATAATTTTGTAAACCACTTATCTGTTGATGGACACCTAGGTTAGTTCCATAATTTGGTTATTGTGAATCATGCTGCTATAAACATGGATATGCATGTATTATTATAATATTCTAATCTCGGTCCCTTTGGAAAGATGCCCAGAAGTAGTATAGCTATATCATATGATGGATCCATTCTGAGTTTACTGAGGAATCTCCACACTGATCTCCATAGCAGCTGTACTAATTTGCAATCCCACCAACAGTATAAGAGTTCCTTTTTCCCCACATTCTCACCAGCATATATTGCTATTTGACTTCTTGATGTTTACCATTCATATTGGAATTATATGGAATCTCAGTGTAGTTTTGATTTGCATTTCCCTGATTGCTAATTGTATTGAACATTTTTTCATGTATTTATTGGCCATTTGTATTTCTTCTTTTGTGAAGTGTGTAGTTAGTTCAATTGCCAATTCTTAACTGGGTTGTTATTATTTTTTAGTATAAATCTTTTAAGTTCTTTATATATTCTAGATATTAGACCTCTATCAGGTAAATAGCTGGCAAAGACCTTCTCCCATTCTGTAGGGTATCTTTAAACTCTTGATGGTTTTCTTTGATGAACAGAAACTTTCTAGTTTAAAGCCTTCCCATTTATTAATGCTCGTTTTTATTTCCTGAGCTTTGGGGTTCTTAATGAGGAAGTTTCTACCTGTTCCTATATAATGTATGTTAGACTATCCCTTCCTCTTATAACTTCAAAATATCTGTTCTAATTTCCAGGTCTTTTATCCATCTCAAATTGACTCTTGTGCAGGGTGAGAGTTAGGAATTTAATTCCATTTTTCTACAAAGGGATAACCAGTTTTCCCAACACAATTTGTTAAAAAGAGGTCTTTTCTCCAGAGTATGTTTTTGATACCTTGGTAAAAAATCAATTGACTATAAAGATGTGCATTTGTTTCTGTATCTTCTATTCTGTTCCATTGGTCTATGTGTCTGTTTTTGTGTTTAAACCATGGTGTGTTTATTACTATAGCTCTGTAGTATAACTTGAAATCAGGAATTGTTATGCCTTCAGCATGGTTCTTATTTGAGAATTGCTTTGGCTATTCTGAGTCTTTTGTTTCTTCATATGAAATTTATGACTTCTAATTCTAGGTCTGTGAAGAATGACATTGGTATTTTGATAGAGATAGACTTTGGGTAAAATGGCCATTTTGATAATATATATTCTTCCTATCCAAGAGCAACGGAGATCTTTCCATCTTCTAAGATCTTTAATTAATTTCTTTAGTGTCTTATAATTTTCATTATAGAGTTTTTTACCTCCTTATTAATATTTATTTGTAGGTATTTTATTAATGGAATTGTTTTCTGGATTTCTTTTTCAGTGGATTCAATGCTGGCATATGGAAAAGCTACTGATTTTTTTTTTTAATTTATTTTGTATCTTACTACTTTGCTGAGTTTGTTAATCAGCTCTAGAAAATTTTTTGTTGAAATTTTTGGGTCTCCTAAATATAGGATCATGTCATTTGTCAATAGAGATGATTTTAATTCTTCTTTTCCTATTTGAATTTCATTGATATCCTTCTCTTGCATTGCTCTGGCAAGAGTCTTGAGGACTATATTGAAAAGGAGTATAGATAGTGGGAATCCTTGTCCTATTCCTAATTTTAAAAGGAATTCCCACAGTTTTTCCCCTTTTAATATCATGTGATTTCATGATACCTTCTTGGCCTCCAATCTTGGTGCTTGTGGTGTATTGTGTGTATTGAGCCCAAATACACTGAGAATGAGTTTATAGCTTTCCAAGCCTGCAGCAGGACTGGCTGAGTTACTTACAGACAGATACTACTGCTGATGGTCTTGTGGTAATAGCTAGAGGCCCTGCTAGAGACCCTGCAGGAGTTCAGAGAACTATGGATATTAGGTCCCATCCACCTGGGTGTCCACTGGGACTGCTGACTGTCTCCTAATTCATGTTTCTGCTGTGTTTGACTGTAGTCTCCATTCCCCACTTCTGCAGGGATGATTTGCCAACTCTCAGACCCTACTTATCTGTTTGTTGCCATGCAAGTCACTGTAGTCATGCAGGCTTCCACAGGGGCAGGTGGTAAATTCACAGTCTTGAAGAATGCTGTTCAGGTCCCTGCAGGAAGAGATAAGTTCAGTTGCAGTCACATAAGTTCACAGGGCTGTTTGGTTGGTCTGTAGAGTCACAGTGGTCTTGACAAGGCAGGCTGCAGGCCCTGGTGTCCGTGCAGAAAGGTCTTGTCATTTTTCAGTCCCAGTTCAGCTACAGCTGCAGGATTTTGCTGGGTGATTTGGCTGGGTGGTCTGGTTAGTCACATCTTGAGGTATGTCTTGAGGTATTTAAGAGTGAAGATAAAAATATGATTGTTTTTGATGATGGTTTTTGGCAATCACTGTCTTGACAAGAATCTGCTTCTTTGTTGGAGTTGGTCTCTGAGAGGTGCCGGGTCCTGGCAGCTGCAAAGATGGTGCCGCCTCCACTCTTTACTCACCAGATGAGATGTGTAGAGCTCTTTTTAGTCCTCTGCTCTTAGTGCAGCATCCAATTCCACCACATTTTGACTCTCTTTCTTCTGATGAGTTCTGACTGCTTTTCTTCTCTTGTCAAGACTCAATCTCCCCACTGATTGAGTTCCAAATCAAGTCTAAGAGTAAACCAATGGTGCTCTCTTCTTCTATCCCTCCATACTTAATATCCATATAGCATGATTGGTCTTTTTCCTTCCTCAAACCTCTTTTTCTCTCCCCTTCTCCTTCCCACAATCCCCGTCTGCTATTCTACTGTTTTCTTTCCTTCTTTTCACAAGGTTCTTTTTCCCTCCTATTGTGTCTCTGTTTTCCAAATAGGAGAGAAAACACGTGGACCTTGATTTTCTGAGTTGGACTGACTTCACTTAGCATGATGCTCCTCAGTTTCATACATTTTCCTACAAATGACATAAGTTTGTTCTTCTTTAAGGCAAAATAAAACTTCACTGTGTGCATAAATTAATGCCTTTAATTTAAAACAAAAGTTTTTGACAAGCATATGAGCATTAGTTATTCCTTTGAAGTTCATTATCTTCTATTCAGATCCTGATATTCATTGGACTACATAACTCAAGTTATGTCTTTGCTTCATCATATTTGACATTTAGATTAAGAAAACATCTGGCCAAATTATAACAGAAGCTGTATGGAGGTATATTCAATGTTTCATTAACTCGTGCTATTATTTCAGGGGAATATAACATATAACATAACTACTTCTATCATGTGTATAGAAAGGAAAGGATTTAATATTTTTGTAGCTGACCAGTATTTCATATATATATGTAAATATATATATATATATATATATATATATATATATATATATATATATTTCTACTAATTTGTCCATGTGCAGTTTGTTTGATTCACAATTTTGACTATGGTAAATACTGCTGTGATAAATATGAGAGTGTGGGTTTCTCTTTGATATACTGATTTTATTTCCTTTGGATATATACCAACTAGTAGAATTACTTGATCATTTGGTAGCTCTAATGTTAACTTTCTGAAGAACCTCTATGCTGTTTTCCATAATGGCTGCAATATTATAAACAGATCAAACATTATTTTATCTGTTTCCTTCTTTAATTCTCCTTTTTTCCCCTAGTCTAATCTATTTTGAGTTGATTTCTGTGTATGGTGAGAGCTAGTGGTCTAGTCTCCTCATTCTCCTATTTGTAAACATTGAGTTTTCCTAACACCATTAGTCAAAAAGATAATAGGTATGTACTTGGTGCCTTTTTGAAAATCATTTCCAAGAATAATGTAGAAGAGTCCTCCATTCTCCATTTCCTCACCAGCATTTTGTTCTTTTTAAATATAGCCATTCTAACTAGGATGAGATGATGATATCTTATTGCGATTTTAATTTGCATTCTCCTAATAAGTAAGTGATTTTAAGCACTTTTTTATATTTTTGTTACACATTTATAAATTTTCTTTTAAGAAATATCTAAGCATATCATATTATATACATATGGTTGTCCAGTGTTTGAGTTCCTTATGCACTCTAGATACTAATTTCTTGTTGTATGAATAAGTTGCCAATATCTTCTCCCGACTGTATGATGTCTCATCACTTATTTTTTCTCTTCTATGCAGATGCATGTTAACTTGATATAATTCAAATTGCCTACTTTTTTGTTACCTATACTTTGAAGTTCTCCTCCAAAAAATTATTGGCTAAACCAATGCCATAGATCATTTCCCTTATGTGTTCTTTAAAGAAGATTTATAGTTTCTGATATTACCTTTAAGTCTAATTTATTTCATATACTTTTATTGTAAAATTATACAAACTTATACATCAAGGTGAGATTCAAAGTCATGCATTCATATATTCACACAGATCTTGGTGCTCCCTACTCTTCTGTCCCTAAATGTTATTGTGATTGGTAGTGATTCCTTCATACATGGACATAACATTATTTGATCTGTTTCCTTCCTTAATTCTCCTTTTTTCCCCTAGTCTAATATATTTTGAGTTGATTTCTGTGTATGGTGAAAGCTAGTGGTCTAGTCTCATTCTCCTATTTGTAAACATCAAGTTTTCCTAACAGTATTAGTCAAAAAGATAATAGGTATGTACTTGGTGCCTTTTTGAAAATCATTTGGCTATAAGTACTGAAATTCACAGCCAGAAAAATTCAGTGAGATAAAGGTAACTAAATTGAAAATGAAGAAGTCAAATTGTCCTGTTTGCAGATGACATGTTCATATAAGTAGACAATACTAAATATTGCACACAACACACACACACACACACACACACACACACACACGTGTACACACACACACCAGTTAAAATTAATGAGCAAATTCAGAGTTGCAGGATAAACTGCATTCTGTACACCGATAGTGAACTATCTGAAAAAAAATTAAGAAAGAAATTCCATATATAACTACAAAAATAGCCTAGGAATTAAATTAAGTCAAGATTTGAAAGATCTCCATAGTGAAAACAATAAAATATTGATAAAAATAGAAACATAAACCAATGAGAATTCCAAAATAAGCCCACATACTTATAAATGAAAGTATTGCATATAATTTTTAACTATAGTAATATCTTACCTCCACTTAGGCAGATGTAATCATTTCAAAGTGGATCAGATCTGGAGTACCTATTCTACCATTATCTAAAGTTAAATTCTTCCTTTTTTGATACAATGGACACCTAATTTTTCTTTTACATTCCATTTTGCCAACGTAAAATTTGTTCTTCATGTGATTACATACTACTATCTTACCCAATCTCATATTTTAATATTTCTTAATATATTTATGAACAAAGATAAAATTGCACAAATATATCATTAACTATGCTGTTAAGATAATTCTTATTCTGTACACAAACAAACTATAGATTTAGTTGGAGAGCTGCATTTAACCTTGAATTTAAGCATATTGTGATACACATGAAGATGTGCTATTCAATTCTCCTTCAATGTGTCATGAGTATGGAAAGAAGCTTTAGTCTTAGTGGCAGATATCTGGAGAGTCATATTCCTTCTGTGGACAACCTACATTGAGTCACTCATCAATGGATGTAATAAAGTTGCAGTTTCTTGATTCAACATAGTTTAACTCTGAAGGACAAATTTTATCTCCAGATCTCCTTAAGGCATTAACCAAGGCTGCCATTATGTCTATATTGCAGTTCATTTTTTTCCCCAATTCTGCCTGCACCTTCTCTTGCACAACTCCAACACATGGAAAAGCCCAATTTTATGGTGGAAGTACACAAAGTGTGGTGTATGGAAGTGGCTTACTTCAGCAGACCAATAAAAAAGTTAGTCATGATAATATTCATCTTAGCATTCCAATATATTTCTCCTATTGGAACAATCTCAAGTTTAAGTATATAAATATTAACCATAAAAGCTGCTCAGTATTTTTGACACTTCTAAAAAGAGAAATACAAGTGCCCATTAAACATATAAAAATGTTCAATATCTTAGCAAATAAATGCAGTTAAAAACTAGCTGAGATTCCACCTAACTCCAGTTAGAATGGCAAAAATCAAGAATACAAATAGTAATTAATTCTGGCTAGGATGTGGGCAAATAGAAACCTTTATACACTGTTGGTAGAATTGCAAATTTGTACAGCTACTATGGAACTCCTCAGAAAACTGGAAATGGATCTACCATATAACTCAGTTATATCACTCTGAGTATCTTTCCAAAGGAATTGAAGACATAATTCTATAGTGATTCATGCATATTTGGTTTATAGCAGCACATTTCACAATAGCCAAATTATGAAACCAACCTAGGTGTCCATCAACAGATTAATGGATTCTAAAATGTGGCATCTACACACAATGGAACTTTACTCAGCCAAAGAAAAAAAGAACAAAATTATATTTGCATGAATATGGATAGTACTAGAGAATATTGTGCTAGATGAGATAAGCCAGTCTTAGAAAGTAATATATATATGTGTATATATATATATATATATATATATATATATCTTTCTCTCCATTATATATATATAATATAAGGCACTTTATCCACACTAAATAGAACATGCTAACTCCTCTTTCATGTATATATATATATATATAGGAGAGAAATTGAGAAGCAAAAAGGACTTCAAATAAATGAGGAGAGATACCAGTAGAATAAAAGAAGGGGATTAGGGAAGGAAGGTGTGGGGGAGGGAGGAAGGTAACTCAAAGAAGGAAAAGCTCAAATAATGTTGTGAACCTACACAAATGTATTAATAACAATCTCAATAATATGTATGGGGAGGAACAGAGGAAGGTAAGGGTGGAGTGAAATACACCAAGTACTATACGCATGCATGTTTCTATGACTCTGAACTTCATTATTGTGTATAATTATAATGCACCAATAAAAGTTTATTTTAAAATTAAATACAACAATCTCTGTAGGAATAGATTGGGATTGAAAGGGCTACTCAGGCAGATGGTATGTCTAAATGGCATATCTAAATACTGGAAGAGTCAGGAGATAGAATCTAATAGATTAACTTTGCAAAGCCACCTGATAATACAGTAAGTTGGTTCCTCAGAAGTGGCCTATTTCAACTTCAGTTACTACCAGCTACTAACACATCTATAGTATTTTTCAGTCTTATAATGATAAATTAGCATTCAAGGGCTTTTCCTTTCAGGTTTCTATGGCAACCCCTGTACCACATACTCATTAGAAAGAAGTTCTGTTTAATTGATCTACTAATGTATTGCTTAATAGTAACTGTTAAGCAGTCTTTTGTTTCCAGGTCATATTTAGGGTTCACATATTTGCATAAAAGCATTTCGTTAGCTGAAACCAATCATTACTAGTAATTTTCTTTCTTTAGTTTAAAATAACTAAACCCTCATTGAGGTTTTCTGAATAGCAAATATTTATATCTTGGAAAATAGGCTTTCTGTATGAGCTTGGCTTGCTTTGTTTCTGTGAGCAGCAAGAAAATTACAGAGCTTGAAAATGTTAATCAGTGAAGACAAAAAGAAGGTGTCTTTTCTCCAGTTGAAATGCAAATTTACGGTGACGCTAACTATAGGCCATATCCAATATTTGATGACAAAGTTGTAATGGATAAATATAATTTAGAATGCATAGTAGTTACCCACTGTATAACTTTCACTAATTAGAATTTTCATATGTTCCAGGCAATGCAATTGAGATACTTTAAACTGAACTGTTTCTTGTATTTCAAGCTTATCTAAAGGACCAACCTTAAGAAAGCAGTCATCATAGTCTTCAAATTATCCTAGAAATAAATATCAATATGAATGACAATTCCCTAATTTAATTGAGAGCATATGACAAGGTAAAATTCGCTGAATATTTATGAACATATATCACTAAGTGTATTCTAAACAGGCTACTGGAAACTTCACACATGTTAAGCCATTGAGTTCTCAGAAAAATTGGTTCTATTGTAAAGAGGAAAATAAGATGTCTTTTAACAAAGTTTAAGCCTTCACTTCATCAGTCCATTCAGTAAATATTAATCCGATATACAAAATATGCTACAAAGCACTAAATATTAAACTACTTTAAGAAGGTAAGAAGGCACTTTATCCACACGAAATAGAACATGCTAACTCCTCTTTCATTAAAAAAAAAATCATTGTGTATCTATGTTTATAGTGCACAATTTACAATTGCCAAACTATGGAACCAGCCAAGATGTCCATCAACAGATGAATGAATTACAAAACTATGGGATATGTACACAATGGAAATGGATGGAACTGGAAAACATTATACTAAGTGAGATTAGTCAGTCACAAAAAGTAAAAAATTATATGCTCTCCCTAATATGCAGAAGCTAGGGATAAAGTGGGATATAATAGGGACTCCAGACAAAGAAGAAGAAACCTTAGATGAGCAAAGAAGGTGCCTTAACTGAAGGCAATGGTGGGGGGAAACACTAATGCACATGATGTACTTTAACAAATATATCAAAGTAAATCACTAAACTGAACTTGAGAAGGAGGGAGGGTGAGGGAGTAGGGCAGGAATTGGGGAAGGGTTAATTGAGAAATATGTATATGTATGCCTTTACTAGCTTGTACATAACAAAGATGTATGATTACAATGCATCAATAAAAAAATAAATAATAAATCATTATAAAGCACATATGTAGTGCCTGTCACAGGCCAGCCAAAGGCTGTTCAAAGTAGTGTAATGTGATCCAGGACATGATTATGCTAATTAATTTGGAATTGTATTTTATACTGAAATCTTTTATTCCAATCCCTATTTTCTTTGTAGGGTAGTCTCTATAGTGGATTTTTTAAGAGACATCATTATCTCTGTTCTATTTCAACAACCATTTGTGTTTCATAGTAGTTCTTGTTCTTCCAGAGATCCCACCTGCCACAATTCATGTCCTCACCATCCCTTAGAAGGAAAAGAGTTTCTGGAGCCATAGTCTCTCCTGTTCAGAATCACTTGAGATGCTAATTACAGTATGAAATAGCTAGTTGTCTGGAAGGGAAAAATAGAGTGATTGTAAGGAAAGGTAGTTTAGGACATAGACATTGAGGTTTAATAGCCCTGAGATTAAATACTTGCTCTCAAGTTCATGTAAATAAGAAATTGCTCCATTTCATTTATCTGTAAAATGGCAATAATCAATGCCATTAATTATACTTCCTGGAATAAGAATTTCACAATCATGTTTGTCATTTTACTGTTTTGCTTTTGTGATTCTTGCCATTAGAATATGATACTGATGAACAGGAGTAATATACATATAAAGGGGTATCTGATATCCCCTTTTCCCTTGGGGAAGGAGGAGATTCAAAGAAACATCATATCATGCATCTAAAAGTATTTTCAAATACATAATAAGTTTGGAAAAGTGAGTAACATATTTATATATTACATTAAATTTAGAGAACAAAGAAGAAACACGCAATATTACATGGGCTGGAAAGGAAAGAGGGTCCTTGAGTGACACAAGCAATAGCAGTTATTCATTTGTTTCTTTAGAATCATGGATCAGGCACATGGGGTAAAATGTTTCTTCTATCAATTGAGGAAATGAAAGGAGAAATTATAAAATACTTATAGGCATCATGAGTGCTATGTTAGGAGTAGTGCACCACTCTGTGTAATGGGATTCTTGAAGAGGAAGATGTGGTAAATACTGTGCTAAAAATTTTTGGTGCAGTTCCCAGGACACAGCTTGCCTATATTTGGGGTGGCATGTGAGGAGGCGAAGAAAACCCTGTCTAAGGATAGTACAGATTAGGATTGGAAAATGAGTGTATTTTGAAATCTTCTTAAGGTATCTAAATTTTATGATATGAAAGGACCAAGAAACTAGCATTATAATACCTTTCTATAGCCAAGTGTTGTGGTGCATACCTGCAATCACAGTATTTGGGAGGTTGAGACAGAAGGATCACAGTCTTGGCCAACCTTAGCAAATTAGTGAGGCCCTTAGCAAATTAGAGATACTAAGTTTGTAAAAAATAAAAATAAATAAATAAACAAATAAATAAATAGATGGATAGAGCTGGGTGTTGTGGCACATGCTTGTAATCCCAGTATTTGGCAGGCTGAGACCAGAGGATCCAGGTTCCTGGCCAGCCTCAGCTACTTTAGTGAGGCTCTACACAACTTAGTGAGACCCTGTTTCAAAATAAAGAATCAAAAACTGGGGCTAGGGGTGTAACTCAGAGGTAAAATGACCTTGGTTCAACCCCAGTACCGCAAAAAAAAAAAAAAAAAGTAATACATAGATAAGAGAAAGCAAACAAGCTGGGGTGTAACTCAGGGACAGATTAGTTAATTAATTAAATAATTAATTCTTGCTATGCCTTCTCTATATAGTACAAATGTATTCAATATGGATTTCACTTAAATCTCTGCAATATCTAGTGTCTGTGTCCAATTCAGTATTGTTAACTCCCTATCTCAGGGTCCTACCACCAATATTCTTGTTTATGAAAACTGCCTACTTCCTAAAAGTTCATTATAATTTCAAACCATTGTTCAGGGATTTCAAAAGTGTGTTTCTTTATTTTCTTCCTGGGGGTGGAGAGCATGACAGGGGAAATTCTATTTTTCATTAGATTTAGGTACTATTGTCAATAGGATATTTTAGACTAGCATGTGCTATACATCTTAAATACAATTACATGTCAATATAGCTATTTTAAACAAAATGATATAAAAATGCAAGCTGCATTAAAATTTGCTTTTCCCCTTTAACATCAGGGACATATTTGCATGTCAATAAATATCATTATTTTATAGTTGCATATTCATTCAATGGATATTCAATGATTGAGACTTCCATGCTATGCTCCAGTGAACAAATAGTGAAGAAATTAAAGAGAGTTCCTGCTCTCATTTAATTTGTCATGCATATAAATTACCATCCGTAGTCTCTAAAAAAAACATAGTTTGTTCAAATTACTTCAATTTCTGCCCTCATGAAGTCCATAGAGTCTTGAGCAAGTCAGACATAATTACACAAACATTAAGTTCAATTCTGTTAGATTACATGAAAAAAAAAAAAAGGTACAGAGTGCTCTGAAAACATGCAACATAGGGGCTTGGAGCTTCTTTGTCATTGGTGTTCATCTGAAAGACAAAGATCAATAGTAGTTTGATGATAGTGACAGTAATCTGCAGGTGGAGGACAGAGAAAGTGTTAAAGAGCAGCATGCACAAGGTCATCCTATGATTTTTCAGGAGGTTTTGCTTAAGATCTGCAAAATCATAAAGGAGAGAGGGTTGGCTTGGTATATCAATCCATTTTGTCACTGACCTGCTGGTCCTCTAATTCTCTCCCTCATTCCACCTCCCCAAGATTTATTATGCTCCAACTGGACTTCTTTCCAAAATCCTTATTTTGATCACATGGTTCTTCTTGGAGTGTTCTTCAACCTGGAACATTTAGTATTCTCTTTCATGCTGATTTCCTCAAAGGGAGAATGATAAATTAGAGACTGTGTTTTGACTTTGATAACTAGATTGATGTTAATAAGGAATTATTTTAGCGCCCCTATGGATTTGTTTACTCATTTGTTTTAAAACAGTATTTCTCAAATTACTGGAGAAAATAGAAATTAAGAAAAAGATTAGAATGCAAATGGAGAAGAAAATAGAAATGATAAAGAACATCAAAAAACTTTGTGAAAGGCAAACTAAACAATCCTTTTAGGAGAACATGAATTGTAGTTTAGTTTAAAACAAAAAGTCAATATTTAAAAATAAAGGATCCAAAATAATTTTTAAAAGTTCAAAAGGAAATTATATATATATATATATATATATATATGAAATGGGATGTATAGTACAAGAGGAAATACAATGTTTAAATTAAAAGGAAGCAAAATCCTTCCATAGCTATTGAGAATAGTACAGAATCTAACTATCAAAAAGCTCACATATAAGAACACATTGCACTATATAAATGAGAGTAGTTAGAAAAAGAAAGACAATTTGATGAAGCAAAATAGCTGCAGTGGATTTCATTCTCCATCTTAAATTTTGACATAAGAAAAATAAAAGATGATTTGAATAGCATAAATAATGCTACAGATTAAATAGATACCTACTGACCTAAATGCCCATATACATATACACACATATGAAAATTTACATATATGTATGTTTATCAATGTATGTATTACACATAAAGACTATTACTGATATGTAACATCACATTCTTAATATACTTTTATTTTATTTATTTATTTATTTATTTATTTATTTATTTATTTATTTATTTATTTATGGTACTCGGGATAGAACTCAGGGCCATTCTACCTCTGAGCTATACCTCCAGCCCTATTTTTTTTTTATTCTTTATTTTGAAACCGAGTCTCACTAAGTTGCAGAGTGCCTCACTAGGTAGCTGAGGCTGGCCACGAACCTGGATCCTCTGATCTCAGCCTCCCGAATGCTGGGATTACAAGAGTGCGCCACCACGCCTGGCCATAATATACTTTTATGGTTTTATCTTTCATTATAAACAGTTTATTATAATTTGAATCAAAATTCAAAAAAGTTTAGAATTATGTATTTACTACTAAATAATGTAAAATTGCATATTTATGTAATTATATATAATTTATCATAATTTGAATAATAATCAAAAAGCTTACTAAGTGATGATGTTTTTATTACTAAATAAGTAATTGCATATTTACACGTTCACATTTATAATATAATATATAAAATATTACAATAGAGGCATACATTATATACATGCATACATATGAAAAGATCACTGACTTTTTAAATTATGATATAAACATAGAAAGATTATAATAGAATAGTCTAGGATATAATAATATAATGTGATGCCATATAGGTGAAAATCAGAAAATTATGCATAGGAGTACAGGTTATTACATGTTAACTATATCTATATAGTCATATAATATATATCATTGTATATTATAAGTAATTTAATGATATGCAATATTAGACATTCTATAATTGCTAAACATTTGTACATTATTAGTAGATATGCTCATACATGAATGCATATGTGCATACATTTTATCTATATATACATATACACATATATATATATTTATTGTTGTTGTTATTGAGGATTGAATCCAGGGGCAGTCTACCTTGAGCTATACTCCCAGCACTATGTTAGTTTATATTTTGAAATGAGTTCTCACTAAGTGGCTTAGTGTATCACTAGCTTGCTGAGGCACGCATCAAACCAACTATCCTCCTGTTTCAGCCTCCTGCATACTGTGAAAACATGCCCAGTCTATATATCAACATGTTATATTTCATAGGTATTCGTTTATTCATTTATTGAGATAAATGATTTTTAAAGCATATATAATAGTAAATAGTGGGTATGTGACTGTATTTTTATAAACACCATCACAATTTGAAAATTTGTGAAGATAATAAAATATTATTTCCATATTATAAAATGTGTGAAATAAAATTAAATGAAATATATGAGGGTGCATATATAATGATTTCACTTTGAAATCTTTAATATAAGTTGCTATCTTTAAAATCAGTTTTTAAGAACCAACAGATATTTGATGGCTGTTCCTATCATTGCTTGTAGCCTTGGGCAGTGGGAATTTGGTCCATCACTTGTTAATGTTGACTAGTCTTCTTCACTTGGGGTACCATGAGGATAGGCTGTCTGTCTGCTTGAGCCTTATTAGTTTTGTGGAGCCAAACAATTTCAAAGCAGGTGCTATATGCATGAATATCACTATAACAATGAATTGTATTATGACATGAGACTATAATGTACCAATACAAGTACAAAAAATTACAAATGTACCCGTGATTAAAAAAAGGGAAGACATTTAATTTCAAACTCCGGGATATAGTTCACAGAGAACTCTGATTGCAATAGTATTTGAATAGCTCTGATCTAGGGCTATGAAAGAAAGCTGTGGTCAATTGATTTGGGGAACTACTGAACATAATGCTCTGAAATCATGCATGTTCCAATTTTAAATGATTTACTCAGTTTTCTAAAGTAGTTGTTCATAAATTTCAAGGCAGTTTTAAACATGTCTCTTTCTTTACAGCATGAAGACAGGTTATTCTTAAAAATGAAGGTAACTCCTTTCCAGAATTAGTTTCATAAAATCCACTTGCAAAAGTGTAAGAGGTGGCAAAAAAATACTAAAATATGATTTTCTTTAAAAAAAAATAGAAGCCAGAAAGAAAATGGGAAATGAAAGAGTCTTCAGATAAATGACGAGAGATCTGTGGACTAGTGGAAAGGGATTGTGAGAGGGAGGTGGGAGGGGAAAATGGAGGAGTCAGGAAGGAAACAGTTAAATAATGCTATGCCTACAGGTGAAGGTGTCACTACCAATCTCACTAATGTGCACCAGAGGGAGGGGGAGTACAGTGGGATGTGGAGGGAAACACACCAGGATTGCATGCGTGTATGTTTGTATCACTTTGAACCACAGTAAGATGTATAATTACAATGCACCTAAGAAGTATGAAGAATAAAAGATAAGTAATATAAAAACTGATAGTGTCTACATGACTGTTGCTGGGCGAATAGTTTATTTGCATAGATGTGCTTACTTTTTAATCTTACTATATAACTATAGTATATAAATATCTAAGTATATAAATATCTTCTAAATACTCCTGTAATTGTCATGTGTCCATGCAACTCATAGCATTTCTAGCATTTAATTGAAATTATCTGTTTGTCTTTATCCATTAGCCTCTCTCGGTTGTGTTTAATATTCTGAGTTATCATTTTATCTGAAAAGCATAGAATAATATCTGGCCTAGTAACTACTCTTTTATTGTATGGAAAATAAAGACATAAAAAGATGTACAGAGAGATGGAAAAGATGAGATTGTTATGAGATATTATTGATCACTGTATCTTTTACTTTTAAATGACTATTTAGAGACAAATGAGCTAAAACTTAAGTATATGAAAACAATATTTTAGATATGATTTTGCCTTCTCTTTTTCTAATTACTGATTTTATATATATATATATATATACCATGCCCAAAGCCTAGTTTAACCATGCATGTAAATTAGCTTTCTTATTCTCTGATAGAAATGTACCATTGAGTTTGGTCAAATTACTTCAATTTCCGGAAATAGATTTATTTTTCCATTTCATTCCAAATTGTTATTGACTTAGTGATACTCAATTCAAAAAGAAATGGAAATAAACCTTTTAAATTACTATCTTCCAATGTATCCCTAAGTAGAATGATATTTATTCCCAGAATTGAATCATCTAGCTACTCCCAACTCTCTGACACTTATCCACCACATTTGAAAAACATGAGTTTTGATGCTTTCTTATTCTAAAAAAAAGTGAATGAAATGGCCTTTAGATCTTTGATGTATCTTCAGCATACTTTCCAGTAAAAGTATACTAAACATGCAAAAGGCAGTTTAAATTTGAATATTTAAAACCTTTTCCAACTGTTTTAAAATGTTTTAGAAAACTAAACAACTTTCAGTTTCTTTTATTTTATCACATCTTTATTAAATCTGTCATTTAAAATATCCATAAATATTTTAACATATTCCTTAGAGAGGACTTGTAACATTATCTTATAGACATATACAATTAAACCACATCAAATTATTAAAAATTTAAATTATTAAAAATTAAAAAGTATTATATTATACATGTGACAGTAGATATCAATAATAATATATATCTAATAGTGCTATCAATTGTTTAATTTGCTATTTTAAAAAAAATAGTGTTTATTTAGGATGTGAGCAACAGATCAGTTTTTCACCCTTTATACTTCTCTGAAAAGGTATTGTGTGTAATGAATATTTGTTTGGGTTAACTTATATCAATATGCATATATGCAACATATGCAAAAGAAGTTTAAGCAAGAGGTTTAATTCAAGGAGTGAAATTCCTGTTACTGTACTGGAAAATATAAATGTTGATATAAATTATCCTTTGTAACTAAATAGCAGGACAAATCTACATAATCTCTGATTTTTCATCTTTTTCTTTTGCTTGAAGATCTTACTATTCAAAGGACAAAAAAAACTCAAGTTCTCATTGGGTCTTTTGCTATTAATCAAATACATATTAGCTGTACATTTTTGTGTGGGTGTGTGGTACTAGGGATTGAGCCTAGGGACATTCTACCTCTAAGCTACACCACAGACCCCTTTAAAAAAAACACTATATTTTTGCTTTGAAACAGGGTCTCACTAGGTTGCTGAGAGTCTCACTAAATTGTTGAGAGTTTTGCAAAATTGTTGAGCCTGGTCTCAAATCTGTAATTCTCCTATTTCAGCCTCCCAAATACTGAAATTACAGGTGTGTACCACCACTCTCAGTTTAGCTGTACAAATTTATAGCAATGGAGAACATCAACCAAAAACCTAGGTTTTATATCTCTGGGTCTCTTTGAGCCATTCTCTCATTATAGTCAATGTGAATAATTATTTCTGTATTTTACAAATTTGTTTCAATCATACCCAAGGATAAACAGAACCCTTTTTGTTTCCTAAGATCTGGTTAGGATCTCTTGGAATCCTTCACTTGTTAACCTGACTTCATGATATTTTCTTTCTCTGACCTTCTGTGCCTCTATCTGCTATTCTTACATCATACTTTCATTATTATGTATATGATCTAATTGGAAGGTTGAGCTAATAAGAAACATGATTTTAGCAGTGATAAAGAAATATGAAGAGATGGACTGACTGCTGGGCGTGGTGTCGCACACTTGTAATCCCAGCATTTGGGAGGCTGAGACCGGAGGATCCAGGTTCCCGGCCAGCCTCAGCTACCTAGTGAGGCACTCCGCAACTTAGTGAGACCCTGTTTCAAAATAAAGAATAAAAAATAGGGCTAGGGGGTATAGCTGGGAGGTAGAATGCCCCTGAGTTCAATCCCCAGTACCAAAAAAGAGAGAGAGAGAGACAGAGAGAGACAGAGAGAGAGAGAGATGGACTGGACAAAGGCAGAAGCTGCTAGGTTTCTTAGGAAACTTGTAATAAGGCCCATGTCCTTTCAAACTCTCCTTCATTTGAAATCTGACGAGGGTGTCAATGGGTGATGCTAAGAACTAGCCATTAACTGGATTTATCTTCATTATAATCTCATATGATCCTGCTGATGTATTGGCTGTGTGGTATATGATAAACAAGTCAGTGATGATTCCAAGGTCTTTGGTCTAATCTACTAAAGGATAGAATTGCTATTTACTGAGATGGGGAAGACTAGATAACAGTTGGGATCTGTAAAATTTACTTTGAGATGTATAAAATCTCAGGTTCTCACTAGACATCTATTTTAATTTTCTATTGCTAAGATACCAAACACATATTAATTTGCTGTTGCTGCCATAACAAATTACAAGAGGCTTCTGGTTTAAAACTACATTTATTTATTTTCTCACATATTTCATGGTGCATAAGTTGAGGTAATATTAATCACATCTTTACAATTCTTTTTGCTATTTAATGTAACTATTCATATATTTGGAAATGAAGGAAGAAGTTGGCATCTTTGGTGGCGGTGGGAAGGGAATCATTCTCCCTACCACAACATCCAAGTGAATAATTTTAGTAAGAAGCCAGACATTTCATGTTCAGTATTCATACGAAGGGCATAGAGAAAACAAACAAAACTATCAAAACTATGTGAGTGTTATCAGCCTATTAATGGCATATAAGGCCATGACACTTGAAAGGTTACCAAAAATGTAGCTAGAAAGTAAGAGATGGGAGGCTGAGGCAAGGGGATCGCAGATTCCAGACTAACATGCAGTAACCTAGTGAGACCCTGTTTCAAAAAAAAAAAAAAAGTAAAAAAGGAAGCTCAGAGATAGATTGCCCATGGGTTCATTCTTAG